>JAODAL010008490.1:0-117271 GCA_025379985.1 Phyllomedusa bahiana
GACCTAACTCCCTGTCCTTTGCACTTTTTTGGCTACTCCTTTTTGCCACCTCCTAGAATGTCATTGTGCCATTGTCTGACCTCATGCTGCTGTGGCTGCCGCCGTCACTTCCACGCTCTGTCAGTGATGTTGCCACCTGAGCCCTCAGCTTGTTTTTTTCCAGCTGTCGCTGCCATGCTTTATCGGGGCTAATTCCCCTTCAGTTTTTTGGTCAGTTTTGCCCTCTTAAGTGCCCAGGGAATTTTAGAGTGAAGCGATTCTAAGAGCGGCAGCAGTCATGTGCGTGTCATACTAAAACACAACATTGTATGAAGACCAAACCAAGCTCCCTCTGCATATTTAAGCATGGCACAACGTTCTACAGCACCTTGCAGGCTCTGTGCAGCCTGGAAATAGCTGTTTTTTAAAGTGATTCGTCCCAAAGTAATTCGGAATGAAGTTATTTTTGGGCGAGAAATTCGGCGAAGTGAGCGAACCGAATTTCGAGAAATTCGCCCATCTCTAGTCCTTAATCATCATATGCTAATACAATCAGCAGGCTTCCTTTAAAAGCACAAATGAACCAATCAGATGAAAACATGGTAATTTATTCATATACTTATTAAGAAACATGATAGATGAACAGAACATGGTAAGCACCCTTAACATCCACATATAATAATCATTAAAAATACAAAAACTTTGATCTGTAATTAAGACCACAGGGAAAACAAACCCAGAATGCCTCAAGATTGTAAAGGAATGTGCCAATTTGGAAAACTGAGCATCGAAAATATGCTTTGTATGAACTACAACATGCATTTTCCATTAAGGTCAATCGGAATCGTTTTTATACTTACTAGCTCGCTGTGAGTGAGCTGTGCAGTTGATGTTTATTTGTGGTAAAACCTCTTTAATTGTATTTCATTACATGTAGTTTATATTATTATGTATAACATAATAATGGGAAAGAACTGAAAAACTCACCAGCACCATCTATTGGATGCAGTAACCCTCAGTTCAAAGTTCATCCATGTGATGCAGCATGGGACACAATAAATTAATGAACTTGTCATGCATAACATTAAATAAGACACAAAGCACAGGCTAAGCTACGCTAAACGTCACATCACATGCTACATTAACAATCTTCACACTTCAAACATTATGAGTAATAAAACAAAACAGTCCTATGAAAGGAAAAGAAGGAAGGAAAAGAGGGGATGGATGTTCACAGGCCCGAAACTTTATTGAGAGACTCAAAAAAAGGGGAGAGTGGAGGGTGAGGTAGGGACTAATCCTCGTCTGGACCGTGTAGGATGGAGCACTCTATGAGCAGGATGTTGATCAACCTTGATTAATCCACCACCGACATTCTTTTCCTCCGCAAGACTAGGCAATTCCTAGAGATCCAGATGGCATCCTTAAAGCAGTTCATAGGGCACAAGGCCACCTGGAGGGCCTTGATAGAATGTATCCAGGGAAACAGACCTGGATACCGTAGAGTACTGAATGGTGCGGAAAGCTCCACCTGGGCAACGAGTTATTGAGTTCATGAATCAGGGCATCCAACAAACCCTAAGCAAAAGGTTACTCTCAAAAGATATGCAAAGATGTTTCCTCCATGAAGGGACACCACGGCAAATACCATGTGTTGCAAAGATTGTGGGCATGCATGAAAGAACTTAGAATTTTCTTTTTTTTAAGTAATAAAGCTTTTGGGGTTTAGGAGCCCGGGCCCAAAACTCCAACAAATTTTTGGGCTCGATGTAAATTTCATTGGATTTCCAAAAAAAACGGTTTTAAATTCCCTACAGTTTGTATTCCCTCACTAATTAGATAACATCCAAGTAGCCCAGGGTTTCCCATTTGTAGGGGGCAAGAGCAAACCCCAAATTTAATCTCAGCCGAGGCCTCGCCAAAGGGGCAACAAGAAGAGGTGGGAAAATTGGATTCCCCTCCCAAGAGTTGTTTTTTTTGAACAAGGGTCCAACGAATGCTGTCACACACAAAGGATATCCTCAACAAGCTGGGGCTGTCAGGTATCCCTTATCCACCCTTTAAAATAAAAATTTTACATAATTTCTTTACTTGACTTATCCCTCCCGGAACCCCCGATTGAACGGAAAGGGCTATTTTGGTTAAAACCCTGAAAATTTGGGGGCCCCAAACCCGGGTTGTGAGTGTACTGTAGCAAAAGCAAAACCGAATTTTTTTTTTTGGTTGACTTTGGGGCCCAAAAGTTTTCCCGTCCCAAAACCCCAGGGTTTGCAGCCCTTTAAATTTTAAAACTCCAAGAATTTTGATTCAATTTGGTTTGATGGAAACCCTGAAAGGAGCAGAGGTAGACAGCTGCCAATTTCTGGACTTTATAGTCTTTGACTTCCCACAGTTGACTATAGCCTTGAAGCTCTCACATCCATGTATAGTGAACACTTGACCTCATAGCAACCGAGCGGTGATCCCTCCGATTTCTCAATTCTGCAAGATAGCCTTTGCGAAGAGCTCTATATAACAAACAAAAAAAAAAAAAAGGGGGGGAGGACAGCCTTGTCTAACTCCAGTCTTCCAGCCATTCAGCAACACTGTGCTGTAAATATAAAGGTAAAATTTGGGTTTAAAAATACAAACAGGGAAAAAAATTTTAAAAAAACAAAGCTTTTTCACAAAGCCGTTTCCCAAAAAACTCGTTAGAGACCCAGTCAAAGACCTTTTCCTGATCCAGACTGATCAGGATGGCAGTTGTGTGAGGACCTTGGATATTGTGGACCGTTTCCATTATCAGAGCATGACTATTTGCTGGTGCGGCCGGTGATGCCGCAGGTCTAATCAGAGTGAATTACCCATTCAATGACGATCTTCAACCTGTTGGAAAGAACTTTAGCAAGAGAGAAATAGGGTGACAGTTCTGCAAGTCACTTTTTCCCCCTTGCCCCTTAACAAAATTAATCACCCTCTCCAAAGATGAGGCTTTCTGTCCCCCCCAATCCTGTTATGCCCCATAGGTGGGAAGATCGGTCCCCCGTGCGACAAAAGTCAGTGGGAGACCGCCCATGCCAGTGTCCTAAGGATTACTTACTTGCTGCTTCCGGGTCTGTAGATTTTGGAGAGTAGAGGTTGACTCCCATTAGCCCTTCCTTCCATGACTGAATGTTTTTTGTCTCATCCCGCAATTTGTTCAGGGGCGAGTGGTCTGCATGGAGCTTCCGGAAGAAGAAAGAGTTACATTTCTCACCCTTCTCCAGCCTTCACCTCGGAGAGAAAGAGGATTTTCTTAGACTTCAAGAAAGTGCATTTTCAGACCCTTTGTTGCCCCTCTCCAGCTCTTCCTTGATGTCCCATCTGCACTGTTGGAGGTCCTGCAGAGAATGCAGCTGATGTATCTCAGTGAAGTCCCTCTTTCTTCCACACATCTGATGATGACTTTTGGTCTGAAAGAAACTGCAAAACTCCCACCAATCACAGATTTGGTTAAAGAAGCACTTGACATTCCTCTAGATGAGATAAGCATTCCTAAGCTCCTCAAACACATTTCTCTATCTAACAAGTTACAATTCAACTTCTAGGCCCTGGCAGAAAACCATTATATAAGACGTTCCTGGAAGAAAATAGCCCTATGAAGAATGACCAGGGCAGGTGTTTGAGACCATCTTCGGAGCTTGCCTCTTTGTGAAGCCTGACCATGACTGACCACGTGTTGGATCAGAAGCCCAGGCCATTCAGGATGTGGATAGAATCCTTCACCATGTAACAGAAGTGCTTCAGGAAGGTAGTGATGTATTTTGTCACGGACGCTCCTGCGACCACTGTCCCGGGTCGCAGGCGCACCCGTGCCCCTGCTCCCAGCGGAGCCCCGTCCCGCACGTCGGGTTCGGGGTCCGCTCGTGCCCCGGTCCCTGCCGGCGTCCACTTACCCCAGCCACGCTCCTGCTCAACCTGTCCTCAGCTCCCGGAGCGTGGCTCCGCCCCTAGGGCGCGCGCGGCCCGGCTCTTTGAGATTGTCTCATTGCTGGGCACTGCTCCTATTTAGGACTGGTACCTCGCCGGATCCTTGGTGTATATTCCCATGGTGAAAGTGTTCCAGAGCGTTCCTGTCTTGCCTTACCGTGTACCGACTCTCTGCTTACGTTTACCATCTACGAACCTTGCCGCCTGCCCTGACCTCCTGCTTGTATACCGTCTACGAACCAGAGCCGCCTGTCCTGACCACCTGCCTGTCCACGACCACGAGCCTGCCTGCCGTCATTGTACCTCGCACCCTTGGCCGCCACTGCAGGCAAGCCCCGCTAGTGGTAGTGACCTCGTGGATACCCGCCGCAGCAAGACCATCCCGCTTTGCGGCGGGCTCTGGTGAATACCAGGTCCCACTTAGATTCCACTCCCTGGTGTGGGTCTCAGCCATCGCCTGCGGTGGCCCAGTGGATCCACCTCCAGACCGTAACAGTAGGATCCGGCCATGGATCCCGCCAAGGTGTCCTTGCCAAGTGTTGCCAACATCACCACCGTCGTGGTCAAGCAATCACAACAGATCGCGCAGCAGCTTGAGCAACTTTCCTCCATGGTGCAGCAGCTTATCACCGTCCAGCAGCAGCAACCGACGCCGACTCCTGTCGTTGTTCCTGCCTCAATGGTTCCCGCGGCGCTGAGGGGCCCCAAGCTTCGGCTGTCGCTCCCATCTAAGTATGACGGTGACCCAAAACTCTGCAGGGGGTTCATCACCCAATGCTCTATGCACGTGGAGCTTATGACCGATCAGTTCCTGTCTGAACGTGCGAAGGTGGCGTTCGTGGTCAGCCTCCTCTCCGGGAAGGCCCTGGCATGGGCTACGCCCCTATGGGACAGAGACGATCCAGTGACGGCGGATCTACAGTTATTCCTCAGTGAGTTCCGCAACGTCTTCGAGGAACCAGCCCGTGCATCCTCCGCTGAGACAGCCCTCCTAAACCTACGCCAGGGGGACCTGTCTGTAGGAGACTACGCGGTACAATTCCGTACTCTGGCCTCTGAACTGTCATGGAACGAGGCCGCTCTGTGCGCTACCTTCAAGAAGGGACTCTCAAGCCGAGTTAAGGACGTCTTCTGCCGCTAGAGACCGCCCCGTCTTCCCTCAGCGACTTGATCCGGTTAGCAACCCGCTTTGACGTACGCTTCCTTGAACGGGAGGAAAAACTTCGGCAAGAGCGTCAGTCAGCCCAACCTCGCCGGTTTCCTCGCCCGGCACCGGTGATCCAGAGGCCTCCTGCGCCACAGTCGTCAACACCCACCGAAGAGCCCATGCAAATTGATCGGGCCCGTCTCTCTGAGCAAGAGTTGGCCCAGCGTCTGCAAAGGAACTTGTGCCTCTACTGTGGCAGCCCAGAGCATTTTCGGAGGAATTGCCCCAAGCGTCCCAAGCCTGCGGGAAACTTCCGCACCTAGGATCTGTGGGAGAGGCATTCCTAGGTGCAACCTCCTCCTCTCCACACCTGTTGATGCCTGTGCAGGTCGTGTCAGAGACTAGCATCACGTTTCAAGTTCCGGCGATTCTGGAACTTCATACACCAGTCTCTAGTGAAGCAGTATAAGCTTCCGGTGGTACGTCTGGAGAAGCCGCTTGTCACCTCATCCGTCAGCAGGGAGCTACTTAGCGACACCATCCAGTTGGTCACCAAGCCACTGTCCCTCCTCGTGGGGGCGCTGCATAAGGAAGAAATCTCCTTCTGCGTGTTGCCTCGTTCCTCGTCGGCGGTTCTCCTCGGACTCCCATGGCTGCGGCTCCACTCTCCTATCCTGGACTGGTCTACTGGAGAGCTGATTCGTTGGGGTCCCAACTGTCGGGGGCGCTGGAGGCACCTCGCCCCGTGCTTTCCTGCTCTCGCTCAACCCTCCAGGAGCCGCTGCCCGGGCTGCCGCTCCAATATCTGGAGTACGTCGATGTGTTGTCTGAGAGACAAGCCGAGAGTCTGCCTCCGCATCGTCCATACGATTGCCCAATCGACGTATTGCCAGGTACCAGTCCTCCCCGAGGCCGAGTCTACCCACTGTCAGTTCCTGAGACCCAAGCCATGTCCGAGTACATACTGGAGAATTTCAGGTAAGGTTTCATCCGGAAGTCCTCGTCTCGCGCGGGTGCAGGGTTCTTTTTCTTAAAGAAGAAGGACGGTACCTTACGGCCCTGCATAGACTACCGGGATTTGAACAAAATCACGGTGAAAAACCGTTACCCACTACCGTTGATCACGGAACTGTTTGACCGCCTGCAGGGCGCAAAGATCTTCTCTAAGTTGGATCTGAGAGGGGCCTACAACTTGGTCAGAATTCGCAAGAGTGATGAATGGAAGACGGCCTTCAACACCAGGGACGGGCACTTTGAGTATCTGGTGATGCCCTTCGGACTGTGCAATGCTCCCGCCGTCTTTCAGGAGCTTGTGAATGACGTCTTCAGGGACCTCCTCTGTGGGAGCCGGAGCAGTTCTTACGCAGAAAGGACCCATGGGTAAGACTGTAACGTGCGGCTTCTTCTCCAAGACGTTCTCATCGGCCAAGAGGAATTACACGATTGGCGACCGGGAGCTACTAGCCATAAAATTGGCGCTGGAGGAGTGGCGTTATCTGCTGGAGGGCGCCCGTTTTCCCATCCGTATCTACTCGGACCACAAGAACCTCCAATATCTGCAGACGGCTCAGCGACTTAACCCACGCCAGGCTAGGTGGTCGCTCTTCTTCTCCCGGTTCGATTTTCAGATCCACTTCAGGCCAGCGGAGAAGAATGTGAGAGCTGACGCCCTCTCCCGTGCCTCCGACGTGGTGGGTGAGGATACTTCTCCTGAGCACATAATCCCTCCAGAGCGCCTCATCTCGGCAGCGCCAGTGGACCTCCGGAAGGTTCCCCCGGGAAGGACTTATGTGCGACCTGCTCTCCGCAGACGTATCTTAAAATGGGGACATTGCTCATTGGTGGCGGGCCATCCCGGCGCCCGAAGAACCTTCCACCTGATATCCCGGTTCTATTGGTGGCCTGAGCTGGAAAAGGACGTTAAGGACTTCGTTTCGTCTTGTGACTCCTGTGCCCGCAACAAGACGCCGCGTCACAAGCCGGCAGGCCTACTACAGCCACTCCCCATTCCAACCCAACCTTGGTCCAACATTTCCATGGACTTCATAACGGACCTCCCTCCGTCGGCTGGCAACACCATCATTTGGGTAATTACGGATCGCTTTTCCAAAATGGCGCATTTCGTCCCGTTGCCAGGCCTGCCATCAGCCTCCCGCCTGGCGGAGTTGTTCTTCCTCCATGTGTTTCGTCTGCATGGACTCCCCCAGCAGATTGTGTCGGACCGGGGAGTTCAATTTGTCTCCAGGTTTTGGCGAGCCCTGTGCAACCAACTTCAGGTGAAGCTTGACTTCTCTTCCGCCTACCACCCGCAGACGAACGGCCAGGTGGAGAGGGTCAACCAAGTCTTGGGATGTTACCTTCGCCATTTCGTCTCGGCACGTCAAGATGATTGGTCCAACTTGCTGCCATGGGCGGAGTTCTCGTATAACTCCCTTGAGTCCGAGTCTGTGGGGCTCTCCCCCTTCTACATCGTGTATGGCTTGCATACTCGTCCTCCTCTCCCTCTGGCAACCTCCTCTGAGGTCCCAGCGGCGGACGCACTGGTGCAAGAAATGAAGACCATCTGGTCCCAGACCCGTCAGTCACTGCTCCGCGCTTCCGAACGTATGAAGACTCAAGCAGATAAAAGAAAAATCCCTCCTCCGGTCTTCTCCCCAGGTGACAAGGTGTGGCTCTCGTCTAGATACGTCCGTCTAAAGATGCCTTCACATAAATTGGGACCCCGTTTTCTGGGACCCTTCGAGGTCAGCAGCTGCATCAACCTGGTGTCATACAAACTCCGGCTCCCTCCTACGATGAGAATCCCCAACTTGTTTCACGTCTCCTTACTGAAACCCCTGGTCCTTAATCATTTTTCCCAGAAGGCCGTTCCTGCTCCGTCTGTGGCTGATGTGCCCAATGTCTTCTTTGTGGTCAAAGAAATTCTGGGCGTGAGGAGAACTAGGGGAAAGCGATACTTCCTGGTGGACTGGAAGGGGTTCGGCCCCGAGGAGAGGTCCTGGGAGCCGGAGGAGAATATTCTGAACCGAAGCCTTATCCAGAGATTTCTGCAATCCAGTAAGAGAGGGGGGCCCAAGGGGGGGGGGCCCAAGGGGGTGGGTACTGTCACGGACGCTCCTGCGACCACTGTCCCGGGTCGCAGGCGCGCCCGTGCCCCTGCTCCCAGCGGAGCCCCGTCCCGCACGTCGGGTTCGGGGTCCGCTCGTGCCCCGGTCCCTGCCGGCGTCCACTTACCCGGCCACGCTCCTGCTCAGCCTGTCCTCAGCTCCCGGCGCGTGGCTCCGCCCCTAGGGCGCGCGCGGCCCGGCTCTTTGAGATTTAAAGGGGCAGTGCGCCGGTAATTGGCTCATTGCCGGGCACTGCTCCTATTTAGGTCCGGCCTCTTCCTGCCGGCCCTCGCCGGATCCTTGGTGTATATTCCCATGGTGAAAGTGTTCCAGAGCGTTCCTGTCTTGCCTTACCGTGTACCGACTCTCTGCTTACGTTTCTGTCTACGAACCTTGCCGCCTGCCCTGACCTCTTGCTTGTCTACCGTCTACGAACCAGAGCCACCTGTCCTGACCTCCTGCCTGTCCACGACCACGAGCCTGCCTGTCGTTATTGTACCTCGCACCCTTGGCCCCCACCGCAGGCAAGCCCCGCCAGTGGTAGTGACCTGGTGGATACCCGCTGCAGCAAGACCATCCCGCTTTGCAGTGGGCTCTAGTGAATACCGGGTCCCACTTAGATTCCACTCCCTGGTGTGTGCTTAAGCCATCGCCTGCGGTGGCCCAGTGGATCCACCTCCAGACCGTAACATCTTTTACCCAACAAATCGAGCAAAGGGTGAATCAGATCCTGCCCTTTTCATGGCTTCCCAATATCTTTTATAGGTGCTGATGGATGTGAAGGTAATGATTAATAATCTAATGACAAAAGATTGAATGCTCAGAGTTTCAACCTTGGAGAAGCCCTGGTCCACCAACATCTTCTTAAAGAACACATCTGAAGTCATGTCTGGTATTCTCCCATCTACCTGCTCCAGCTTCAGGGAAACAGTCTGCCACATCCAAGTTTCCAGTTGAAGAGCTCATTGGAAAAGAGTTGCCAGGGCCATATTGGATATAGTAATCGTCAATTCATATGTGTCAATAAGTCTTGCAATGTAAAAAGGATTGAAACCAAGCCAGTGAAGATCATCTACAGACAGTTGTTTTGAGGTATTTACCCTTTGTCAGTATAACATTTGTCAATTTTATTATGTGGGCTGCACTTTTTGCAAACTTTTTTTATTTTGTGTATCGCCACATTAGAAGAGGCATAGCTTTTTCGATTTTTCTGTAAGTGCATTTTTCTGAGATGAGGCTTAGCGACACCATTTTGGGTTATATATAAGTTATTTATTAATGTTCATTAACTCTTTCAAAGAGGAATAGAAAAAAAAACTGCCACTGTTTTTTTGCAGTTTAAGTTCAAATCATTCAACATAAGGTAAACGTACTATGATAACTTTATTCTATATAGCAGTACGATTATAGCAATACCATAGTTACTGTATATCATAATATTGTTTTTTCACTTTCCAGGAACTATAACATTTTCAAGAACTATAACTTTTTTTTTTTGACATATTTGTATGGGGGTTTGTTTCCAAGATGACTTTTATTTCTTAACCAATATATTGAATTAGACAGCAGCACTACCTTTCAATGGGGATGCACCGCTTCTGGCCCCTGAATCCAAGAAGCCCAAAAAGTCCAAATATTTAGAGAAGAAGCTTTTTTTAATACATGAACCCTCTGGATGCTGCTTCTTACGATAAAAATTTTGACTTTAAGTTCTTATTGATTAAATTACGGGGTACACAAGACTTTTTTTATTGTGTTACTTGGAAGAAAATTAGCAAAAAATTGCAGTTTTAGCATTTTTTTTATTTTGTTTGATATGCTGTTCAGTTAAGAAAAAATATGATAATTATATAGTTTAGGTCATTATGACTGCAGCAGTACTAATTATGTATAGGTTTTATTTATTTATTTACTTGTCTTTAATTTTTTTTTGTCTCATTAAGGGACTTAAACATGCAATCATTTGACCCATACTGGACCCTACCTGTGGCAGGACCTAAAAAGCACACACAGAAGACAGATCTGGAAGCTTTAAAAAAGTTTCCCGCTTCCATGTAAATCCTTTTGCTCTCTGGGACACATTGCAGGGGGTGCCAATATGGTGAGAGAGGAAACCACCTCCCTCTAAAACCACTTATATGACAATGGTCACTACTCGCTGAGTTATCTAAAGGGTTAAACAGCTCACCCAGCACAGGACATTTATGCAAGCTCATTTTTACCCCAGCGAAATTAGTATCCTTGAGGGGTAAGTAGAGGAGTTTGTTCATCAGGTGCCGCCAAATGTTTTATTGAGAAACACGAAGCCAGACTTAATGGTTTCTCTTTCTATACAACTGAAAGGTTTGGCAAGCCCAAAAGGGTGCAGATATTGGATGCCACTGATTGTCTAGTGATTGTATTGCTATGCCATGAGCAAGGACCTTCAAGTCTGAAAAGAGACATTTGTATAGACAATTTTTATTGTATAGAGTTTTATATTTTTTCCATCAAATAAAGGAATATTTTGGGGTGTTTTTATGGAAATTCTTCCCTAAAAAGCTTTTTTTGAGAATCTTAAGTTTTTCTGAGGCCGGCAAAGAGAGTAGTTTGCTATGAAACACTCCATGCGTGTGGGGTTCTCCTCCACAAGTGGGTAACTTACTGTTTAGTTTAGCATGATTCACTATAGTTTGTTAGAGAAGAAAATAGTTGGCCATCAACAGCTAACCATTGTGTGAAGCCCATCAGAATTCCTATATTTACCAGTGCAGGTTCTGTATTAATCAATTATAAAGATTTTCCTTAACGATCTGTTCAAACTGTTTACAGTATGTTTAATTATTAAGAACCATTTTCTGTTTCTCCTTAAAATGTATTATTAATCCTGCATCATTCTTAATAATTGATTTTCAATTACTGGGAGATTTGTCAATTTTATTTTCAGATAATGTAGATATTTAGTTTCATCTGTGATGCTATGTATGGTTTATGAAGATGAATGCCCAAAATTGCCTATTGGTTTTTTTAACAGTTCATATTTTTTCTGTTGCATTGTAGTTAATGTAAAAGATGTATACATGTATGTAAATATATTCAACAGTGATTTAGATTAATTCATAACAAATGAATCCATTTCAATATATGAATACTGCTTATGGTTGATATATCTAAGAGCTTTAACTTTTTTGAAGTCTAATGTGTATTCCCATATCTTTGTAATTATAATGGATAATACGTTTGAGTGATAGATGTATTTATGGCATAATTGGCATTTATTTACTCAGTACTGAATAAGATATTAATTTTAACTGCATATAGAAGGAACCAGGCTTTACCAGTTGAAGTAGAATAACAAGTACTACTGTTTTTAGTGAAGAATAAAGATAAAAACCTGTTTCATAGAAACCATATTAAAGCAACAAATGGCTATGTACCATGGTATAACTAAAATATTATCCATGCATATATACATGGGATTTCAAGTGCCACCCATTTATCCAACACACAATCAGTTTAAATAAAAAAACAAACAAAAACAAAACAGACACAGTAATATATTTATATTATACCAAACCAAACATCTGTATGATTTTAGGGCGACATGTATGAATTCGAATGCGTATTTTTTTTAATACTTGGCGCCGACAACCCAGTTCTAAATAGATATAGAAAAGTGAAGAATACGAAAGTATGAAGATTTTTGGCACATTACATAGAGCTTAATGTGCCAAACTTCTCTCAAAGTTTGGTGCATTACACTCTATGCCCATATAAAGTTTGGCGCATATGAGAGTAATGAGCCGAACTTTGAGAGACATATGAAGGAAGGCGCTTCAAAGAGAATTATTGCATTCATTATATTCAGTGTATAATGAGCCTGAATGTATGAAAGTGGTTTATGTACGATTATAAATGAGGTCTAAAGTTCATCGCGCCTCCCCTGTGTGTTTGGCGTATAATGAAACTTTGGCACATTAGTAATGAGCCAAACATTTGTAGAGGCTACAGATAGGCTGGAAATGAGAGAAAAGTCATTAGAATAGAATATCAAGACCTGTGGTGTGCTGGCTCCTGTTGTATGTAGAATAAAGGAGGAGAGAAGCAAAAGTAAATTTCAAATTTAATGTAGTAAAAATTTTAAAAAATCTGAACACCATCAGTGCGTTACTTGATTTAAAATTAGTTTTAATTTCTATGAATTTTAAATACATTTTATAGGAGATATTTTTATATTTTTGGGATATATTTTTATATTATTTTTATATGATACATTTTTTTATTAAATATAAATAATTTAATTTGATATAGTTTGATAATTGTCATAAATTACTTTTTATTATTGTACTGGTGTAAGTTAAGAAATAAGGGACATTTTGAAATGTATTTTTGCTGCTCTCACCCCTTATTCTAAATATGGCAAGAGCCAGCACACCACTTGGGATCTGTGGTCCTCCAAGCAGGATCACTACCATTGTTTCTATTCACTAACATGCTATTCTAACTTTTCTTTTATTTCCAGCCTATCTATAGCCTTTACACATGTTTGGCGCATTACATAGAGCTTAAAGTGCCAAACTTTGTATGGGCATAGAGTGTAATGCGCCGAACTTGTCTGAAGCCAACACTGCGGGAAGATATAGGTACAGGTAATGAACAGGTGGAATCATTATGAGTAAATATACATGGGGGTAACAATAACAATATAATACTAATAGGGGTCTGCTATAGGCCCCCAAATATAACAAAACCCATAGAAGATGTACTCCTCCGGCAAATAGAAGAGGTGGCTAATCAGAATGAGATTATTATTATGGGTGACTTTAACTATCCAGATATAAATTGGGAATCTGAAACCTGTAGCTCTCATAAAGGAAACAGCTTTAAACCTGTCAATAACTAATGATAATTACCTTTGCCAAATGGTGCAAGAACCGACTAGCGGAAAGGCCCTTCTAGACTTAATATTGACTAATAGACCTAACAGAGTAAGAAAGGTTCAGGTTGAGGGGCACCTAGGAAATAGTGACCATAATATAATAAGTTTCCGTTTATCCTTCAATAGAGTTTTTTGTCAAGGATCACAAAAACACTGAATTTTAGGAAGGCTAATTTTATTCTGCTTAGGGAGGCAATAAACCGTATTGACTGGAACAATGTGTTTAAATATGGCAGAACAAATAATAAATGGGATATTTTTAAAAACATCCAAGGCTACCACTGCGAGAGGTGCATACCTTATGGTAATAAAATAATTAGAAACAAGAAAACCCAAATGTGGATTAACAGGGATGTAAAAGAGGCAATAAATAACAAAAGAAAGCGTTTCATCTACTAAAAAAAATAAAGTGTGTAAAATAAAGATAAAGGAAGCAAAGCCGGAGACGGAAAGACATATCGCTATAGAAAGTAAAACTAACCCCAAAATATTTTTTAACTATATAAATAATAAAAAAAAAAGATTAAAACAGAAAATGTTGGCCCTTTGAAAAATACTTAGGTAGAGACAGTAGAGGGCGATGAGAAAAAAGCAAATCTATTAAATACTTTTTTCTCCACTGTATTTACCGAGGAGGATGACCTTCCTGTTGAACAGAGGGATGAGGTAAACTCTAACTTAAAAGTTTCTTGTCTAACACAGGAAGAAGTGCAGCTCCGTCTTAAGAAGATGAAAATAGACAAATCCCCAGGTCCAGATGGCATACACCCACGTGTCCTAAGGGAGTTAAGTGATGTCATAAATAGGCCCCTATTCTTAATATTTATGGACTGTCTAATAACGGGGTATGTCCCAAAGGATTGGCGCATAGCAAATGTGGTGCCAATATTCAAAAAGGGGTCAAAAAGTGATCAAGGAAACTATAGGCCCGTAAACTTAACCTCTGTTGTGGGTAAAATGTTTGAAGGTTTTCTTAGAGATGCTATCCTGGAGTATCTCACTGAAAATAAATGTATAAAGCCGTTTCAGTATGGGTTTATGAAGGATTGGTCCTGTCAGACTAATCTCATCAGCTTCTATGAGGAAGTCAGTGCTAGACTGGATCGGGGTGAGGCACTGGATGTCATATAAACTAGATTTTTCTAAAGCATTTGATACGGTGCCACATAAAAGGTTGGTAAATAAAATGAAAATGCTTGGACTGGGGGAAAATGTGTGCAAGTGGGTAAGCAACTGGCTCACTGATAGAAAACAAAGGGTAGTAATTAACGGTACATACTCAGACTGGGTAGCTGTTACTAGTGGGGTACCACAGGGGTCAGTTTTGGGCCCTATCCTCTTTAACATTTTCATTAATGATTTTACACAGGGATTACACAGTAGAATATCGATCTTTGTAGATGATACTAAGCTCTGTAAAGTAATCAACATAATAGAGGATAATGTGTTATTACAAAGGGATCTGGATAAGTTGGAGGCCTGGGCAGGGAAATGGCAGATAAGGTTTAATACAGATAAATGCAAGGTTATGCACATGCGGAAGAAAAATCCATTACATGAAATACATGTTAAAAGGAAAAACGCTGGGTAAAAGTGACATGGAGAAGGACTTGGGAATCCTAGTGGGCAGTAAACTTAATTGTAGCAGCCAGTGTCAGACAGCAGCTGCCAAGGCAAATAGGATCATTTAAAAGAGGCAAAGAGGTACATGATGAGAACATTATTCTCCCATTATACAAGTCACTGGTTAGATCACACATGGACTATTGTGTACAGTTTTTGGGCCCCAGTGCCCAGGAAAGACATTGTAGAGCTTGAACAGGTACAAAGGCGGGCAACAAAAATAATAAAAGGACTGGGTGGACTACAGTACCCAGAAAGAGTAGGAAAGATTAGGGTTATTCAGTTTAGAGAAAAGACGGCTTCGGGGGGACATAATAAATATGTTTAAATACGTGAAAGGTCAATATAGAGATCTCTCCCAAGATTTAATTTATACCCAGGGCTGCATCTAGAACAAGGGGGCATCCTCTACGTCTTGAGGAACGAAAGTTTCTACATAAACATAGAAAGGGATTCTTTACTCTAAGAGCAGTGAGAATATGGAATTCTCTGCCAGAGGAACTTGTCATGGTGAATTCAATAACAGAGTTCTAAAAGGGTTTGGATGCATTTCTGGAGTGTAATAATACAACAAGTTATAGTGTCTAGGATTCTGGAGAGGGGTCATTGATCCAGGCATTTTTCCGATTGCCAGATTGGAGTCGGGAAGGAATTTTTCCCTAAAATGAGGACAATTGGCTTATACCTCATTGGGGTTTTTTGCCTTCCTCTGGATCAACACCTTAGCACAACAGGCTCAACTGAATGGACGTGTTGTCTTTTTTCGGCCTTACAAACTATGAAACTATGAAACCCCTTGATTTGATGCTGTAACAGACAGAAACAGCTCAAGTCTGTGAAAGCCAGTGATGAGAAAACCCCTTTAAGGACACAAAACAAACATTAGCCATTATACTGGATGCATGTGTGTTCCCACATTGTTATCCTGCTATGAAGCACTAAATAAAGACTTCAGCAATTTGGATCAGTGAGTGCTGTAAATGAATTATTTCTTATTAATGGGGCTGGCTACTATATATTGTCACTGAACACCACCTTGAAATTGGCAGTGTAGTATCACTGGTCTCAGTAAAGATAGCATGGGAACATGGCATCTCGTGAAATGTGCCACAGCTATTGTGATATAGACATTCATAACATGGTTGTGTGTAGTAAATGCAGCCTTACTTTGATATAAACTTATTCATTAAAATCATATTGGCAAACAGTTCAAGATATCTCTTAGAAGCTTTACCCCTATAGGAGTTGGAGTCCTGGCTTCCAATTCCACCAAAGACAACATCTGCAAAGAGTTTGTATGTTCTCAACCTGTTTGTGTAGGTTTCCTTTAAGTACTCCAACTTTTTCCCACAATCCAAAAATATACTGACAGGTTAATCTAGAATTTAAAGTGGGGGCCCCACTAAGAACAGAGGCCAATGTGAATAATGACAATCGCTGTATAGCACTGTGGAATGTAATGATTGTATATAAATGAAAATAAAAATAAAATAAAGATTTGTTAGTACTGGGCCATGAAAATAAAAACAAAAATACATATTAAATTTTCCAATTTTCACAAGGAATATAACCCCTCAAAATTTGTTATGCTGAGTTTTGAAAAATCCATTATGTCCTGCATTCCAAGATACCCAAATCTTTATTGTCGACATCCTTCTTCTTTTTCTCCCACTTTCTAAAACCAACATGTAGAAAACGGAGTTCATCAGTTTTTACTCATCCCACCCAACCCCCTTACCACAGCTACCTATCATGGTAAGTGGTTCAATGCTTTCCCCAGTTCTGCAAGTCTGCTGCCTGAGTATAACCATTGACTCTGCTCTACAACATGTCTAAGCCCTCATTACTGCTTGCTGCCTTTACTTGAAAAAATATGAAATTTTCCAAAGTAGGGCAGTATCTCATATGTGGTCACTCTTTTGACAACACAAGTGGGTTGTATAAATTAATGTGCAGTGGATGGAAAAAAGAGAAAGCTGTACATTTTTACTAATGCACCATAAAGGGATTTTCTCACCACAATGATCAGCTAATAACATGTAGAGAAAGGTAAATAAAGACTATTACCAAATATATTGCTGTTCTGATTTTATTTTGTTGAGGATATAAAGGAGATTGTATTGACTGCTAGTGTACACAAGTTTCTCTAGGTTACCGACTACCTCTCTCTGCTTTCTCTGAACTCTCATTCCTCTAATCTGCCATCTGACCAATGTGAATCACTCCATGCTGAGTCTTATCTATAGCACAGGAGCTTGTTTATCTAAGTTAATGAAAACTTAACCATTAGAGCTATTTAGCCTTGTGCACTACAGATTCTAAACCTATTTTACTCCTATCAATGTAACAGGAATAGCTAGGAAGAGCAGGGCTGATATGCCAATTACTGCTCTTGAACCATCCATAGCCCAACCAGTAAGGGTGAGTCTGAAGCTGGCTGTGTTTTTTTTTTTTTTTTTTTTTTTTAACAACATGGTGAGAAAACCCATTTAAGTGTCCAAAATATTGTATCCAGTTTTTGCCACTTTTCTAGTAAAACAGAAAAAAGTGACAATACTACAACTCTCATGGAATGTGTCAATGGGTGTAGTAAGGATTTTGGTCTCACATTATTTTCCAGAAATAAAAGTTGGTGCTCACTGGTGCTAAGTGAGAGTTGCAATTTTTCTTTTGGATAGTAAGTGTGGGTTTTTGGATAGAAATATGGCAGGGCTCAGGAGTGAAAAAAAATTTATTTGAGCCCTATTTTGGTGGTTTGCATAGCACCAACTATCAATTGCAGATTATTTTAAAATCCTCTATATACAGAAAAAACACAGAAAAAATGCAACATTAATTCAAAAAACACAGAAACAAGGCCATACTCACAGCTCAAAGGCTGGACTGAAAACTGAACCCAGTAAAAGAGGCATATAGTGCACATATTGCATATAGTGGCGACTGTATTAACTAATACCTCATATTTGATATTTTTCCAGTATGTCAATTTTCCCTCTGGGGAGCAGAGGGTGTCTGTATTTTGTGTTGGACACCCAAAAAGTGCTGGGCAGCCCGCCCAATCGAATACTAGTGGCGTAATAGGCTGTAAGCCAGCATGGTGCACCACACGTATCTGTATTAACGGCACCCTTTTGTATCGCCTTACCTATATGCAATTATAATACCAGCAACCACCCCCCTCATATACTGAAGGTGTGTGAGTGGTTGTCTTATTGGTATTTTTGCATTTGTGCAATCTCCCCATTAATTATACTGTGGCTTTTCTGCATACTGTGTGAACAGGTATTTAATGTGCAGACTAATTTTTCCCCTAGTAGTGGGGTATGTGAGCTACTGCTCAGCAATCAGCTGCACCTGCTTATCTTTCCCAAGTAGCATAGGGGCCAGTGTTGCCTCTTTACTGGGTTCAGTTTTCTTTCCAGCCTTTGAGCTGTGAGTAAAATCCTATATATGCCTTATCTTAACTTCATCTAAACAAAGGCCCTCAACCAATTTTTCGAGTAAAGAGTGTAAGGTGGCAACAGCAGGAAGGGTATATAATGGTGCATATATCCCGGCCAGGGTCCTCGCATATTCCTTCAAATGTCCAGACACATGCCCCCAAGGTAAGGAGCCTTGGGGGAATGAAAAGCCAATATTAGATTGGTGTCCACAGTATAGACTGTCGACATATGTTTAACGTATAATGTTAGCATGGCTTTCAGCCATTCCTGGGTCGGCCTTTCATTGGGAGTGAGCATAGAGCAGGGTGGGTGCTCACTCCCCATGGTTCCACTCCAGGATTTACCTGGAATATATAAGTCAGCAGGGAAGCTGACTAGAGGTGGTTACAACCCCTGACTACCTTCAAGTCTTGGGTGGAGACATGCTGAAAAACCAGCAGGGAAACTTACAAGCTGTCAGTAAGTTGGTCTGTTTTAGTTAGAGCCCAGGCGGGCAGGCGTTTGTTTATGTTTGTGCATGCCTTGTACTTATTGTTTTGTTTGCTGCTTAATAAAAATACAGAGGCCCTGTATTTTTGCACCCGAAGTTCTGTCTCTGTCTCTGCCTGAAAACACACATGTGCCAAGATCCCAGAGCCGCTAAAGCTCACAAGAGCTTACTCCGGCTCTCTATTTCATGCTCTCAAATGGGACAGGGATGTTAAGATAGCAGTTCCACGTCCGGAACAATCAGCTAAATCAGTGGCACCAAAAGAGGGGAGGATTCCTGGCATACAGACTCAAATAGGATTAGGTTAGGTGCCACCTATATAAATGTTCCAATAGAAGAAAAAAAACAGAACTGTACATTTTGCAGTCATACTTTTTTAGACCCGCCAGCTGGAAAGAAGCGTAATGGATAGACTGAATTTTCTTGGAGGTATTGACAGACTTCAACTGTAAAATCTTGCACATCAGCTATATGTATCTATTTTATTCCAGTTTGGTATGTGTCTTGTCTGTTTATTTATCATTGATTTATCACTGTTATGTAGTAAATTCTATACAGTGTATCACTTTCATGTCTTTTCCTTCATGTTTGTTAACCATATTGCTTCAGTGTATCTCCACTCAATTCTGGCACCTGTTTGCACCATTTAAATCAGTTAATTCTCCTTACTAGTATATATTCAAGGAATTAAGGGTGACATGTTTGAATGGGCTTGCACCAGAAGTTTGTTTTCTTGCACCAGAACTTTCTGTTATTTTGGGATGAAGGTATGTGCACTTGGGATGAAGGTATGTGCACAGGCGGTATTCAAGGAAATTTTCCTATTTGCCTAATACTCAGGTGAGCTGGCTATCTTCTTTTGTTATTTAGAGACTTGAACAGACCTACTGCAGTTCTCAAGCTACAGAAAATACGCTATTTAAGAGACTTCAAGCATTCCCAAAGATTACTAGCAAGGGTAACCACAAGCTCCAGGATCTAAGTGACCGACTAAAGGAATTAGAATTGGCTAAAATGGACCCATGTCTGTCAGGACTGAGTTACCTTAACACTGCTCATGGTGTCAATCCAGTGGTGAACACAATGGGAGACATGTATGAAGGAAGGCGCTTCAAAGTGAATTGCTGAGTCTCGTTTTCAGTGTGCAATGCGCCTGAATGTATAAAAGTGGGTTTTATGCAATTATAAATGAGCAGGGATGAGCGATTATAATCGACAAAGTTAAAATTGGCACGGTTATTAGTTTGATCGGAAATTTTCGATCACGCGATATTTTAGGTGAGAATCTGCGCATAATCTATTACTATTGCGCCATTTTCGGCACTTCCTGTCATTTTGGTGGCCAGCAAATCAGCTTAGAGCATAGAGCAGGGTGAGCTGGGTGAGCGACGTCATGACTGTGATGTGTATGGTTGTCATTGGCTGGAAAAATCACATGACCTCGTTTTGCATAGAACAGCGTTTCCTGTTCATCATCAGTGTTTGTGTCTCTCACTAGAGCAGGACGTGTGCTAGATCTCTCTCAACACAGCTCAGCTCAGCTCAGAGACACAGTTCTCTTTATTCATACAGACAACTATGCTTTTAGCTGTGAACATTAGAACAAAGGTAGATTAGAGAATTTCAGCTCTTAGTTAGACAGAGACTTTTAAAGAAGCATCTAGCACTTTACAGCCGCATGGAGGTGGGGGGGGGGAGGGGTTTGCGGGCGAACACAGACAGACAGGCAGGCAGGCTTCTGAAAGGAGAGTGTATATTGTGCAGCCCAGACTCTGCTTTGGGGACCTGCATTGAAATGGCTTTTTTTTTTACCAGTTTTGGCCAGCATACCTCGCACCTGAGGCGAAATAGTACCTTATATTTTATGCAGCCCAATTTTGTTCCCAGACCCACCTTGTACTTATATTAGGATACAGAAATTTGCTAGTAATTGCAGGTGTATTTCATAGGTGCAAAACCCACCTTTTATTATCCGTATAAATTTTAAATAGGTGTTTTTCACTTTGGCGCAGCCCAGTTTTGTTCAAAGACCCACCTTGTACTTATATTAGGATACAGAAATTTGCTAGTAATTGCAGGTGTATTTCATAGGTGCAAACCTACCTTTTATTATCCGTATAAATTTTAAATAGGTGTTTTCCACTTTGGCGCAGCCCAGTTTTGTTCAAAGACCCACTTTGTACTTATATTAGGATACAGAAATTTGCTAGTAACTGCAGGTGTATTTCAGTGGTACAAAAACCACCGTTTGTTATCCGTATAACTTTTAAATAGCTGTATTGCACGTTGTGTGGCCCTAGTTTTTTTCAAATAGCCATGTTGTACGACAATTTTGATAATTGACAATATTGACTATCGATATTGTCAATTATCATGCCGATATCCGTTAGCCGATAATAGATAATCGCCGATGACCATTAAAGTCTATGGAAGAGGAACAACACCTTCATTCTTACACCCAAACAGGGCTGGAGAAGCTTGAATTAACATCCACAACAGTAAACTGGATACATGCTACATCTTAGGCAAGACAATTAGGTTATAAAAGTCACGGAAAAAAAGTCACAGACCATTCACTATCCCTGTCTTGTACCACAGCAGGACCCTTAAATCTACATGACCCACAGATTAAAAAATGCCAGAAAATGGAGTCTTTCAACCACCATTTTAGTTGAACTTTACCTTGACTATGCCAGTCCTGGACCGCAGTATGACCATTAAACCTGACTGACCCACAGATTAAAAACTGATGGACAAAGGAGTCTTTGAACCACCATTTTAGTTGAACTGGACATTGACTATACCATGAGCCCCAAACCTGCATGACCCCCAGATTTAAAAACTGCCGGAAAAAGGAGTCTTTCAACCACCATGCAAATCTGGGTCCATCCACAAAAAGAACCATATCCGTGTTCAAATGAAAAGTCTCCATCTTCACAACTTCAAAGCAATCATGGCTTTCTTCATGTGCACCAGATTCTTCCGATTCCTCTTCATCCTCATTC
Organism: Phyllomedusa bahiana; assembly: GCA_025379985.1. Taxonomy (NCBI): domain Eukaryota; kingdom Metazoa; phylum Chordata; class Amphibia; order Anura; family Hylidae; genus Phyllomedusa; species Phyllomedusa bahiana. Next base: position 21,661 of record JAODAL010008490.1, read on the forward strand.
CCCCCTTGAGGAAGGGGAAGTAAGGTGGCTGGATGAAGAACACAACAGCGCAGCAGAGTGACGTTATCCGGCAGGAGGAGAGAATGGCAGAGATGTCACATGGAGCCAGAAGGATGAGGGAGTGTCCGACTACGATATCCGCTGTTTTATCCAGCAGCACTTGGGCTGCAGCTACAGCCTGTAAACTGGAAGGTCCTCCCCTTGCAGCTGGGTCCAGTCTTGCAGAGTAGTATCCAACTGGTCTGTTTCGGCCTCCATGGGCCTGTGCTAGAACTCCCAGGGCATGTCCTTCCCTTTCCGATACAAAGAACTTGAAGGTCTTCTGGTAGGCCGGGATGCCTAGTGCAGGGGCACTGGCAATAGCTTTCTTCAGCTTCTGGAAGGACTCCAGGCATCTTCATCAAGGTGGAAGGGAGTTGTCTTCACTGCCTCATACCAGAATTTGCACAAGAGTGGATATCCCTGTCCTATGGATGCTGGGCTTCAGGAATAGGACAGACATCAGGAGCAGGGTCCGAGTATCTAGCTTGTGGTGTTCTCCTCCTCTTGTTTTGCAGGGGGCCAGTGTCCTGCTCTGTTGCAGTTCAAGCAAGTAAGCGGTGGTCTCGGCTTGTAGGCTCCAGGGTCCTCATATGTGTCGGCCACCATCACAGGAGCAGACCTTGATCCCACATGTCCCGCAGGCACATTGCTCTCGATGCCTTGTGTAGCTAGAAGCACCACATCAGTTGGTAGAGTCTTGTACTCAGGCCGAACCATCTTCATCTGCTTCTTGATGGGTCCAGCAGGCCATCCACAAAGGCACTGGTCAGCATCCGAGCATGTGGCTTCTCAAAGGAAGAAAATCCTAAATCAGAGAACATCTGAGTTATCCATGCATGATATTTCTCCACTGTTTCCCCTTTATCCTGAGTGAAGTCTGTCAGTGTCAATGCCTGATCTGAAAGTCTGTCCCCAGCCCATTGTTTCAGCTGTTCACAACAGTACACTCTGGAGGCAGCAGTGACCTCATCCATATCTGACGGCTTGATGAGGGATTTGGCCACAATGGGCCCGTCTGAATCCCCTGCTTTAACCTCTGACAAGGACCATAAATCCTTCTAAGTGTCTTCATATCTGCACTATCTTCCTGTAGTAGGGCATAGGTTGTTTCTCAGGGTCCGGCAATTTCACTTGTTAAGACAGACACTTGACTCGGTGGGAATGTAACATAATATGTTCGGGCCTTCGCACCCCTCCCCCTTGCAGTGAGGCCGGTGAGATAAGGGGGTCTGCCGTAGTCAATTCCTGTGCCCTCTCCACTGGTCAGCTGACTGCTCCTCCAATGTCCTTCTCGGGGTGTGCTATGCAGTGGGTCAGCTGGTGTGCCCCCTGCAGCAGCAAGCCGAATATTTGCTCTGGCTTGTCGTATGAGCTCAGCTGCTCGTTCTTCCTCCTCCCTTGTCATCCTCATGCTGTTAGAGCCTGCTCCCACTGTATCTTCTCCTCCCAGTACCATAAGGTTCTCCACTGTAGGGCTGGCTGGGCCTGGTCGCCATATATCCCCAGTATCTGCATCCATAATTGGACATACAGTGCTATGTGCTACCATCTTGGTCCCGGAAATAGAAGTGGTAACCCCGGAAGGGGCGGGCATTAACCCAGAAGGAAGAGGATGTGACATCCTGATGGGAGCAGTAGGCGGGGCTGGAGTAGGAAGTGACATGGAAGGGGCGGGCAGTGGCACTAAAGGTTCAGGTAGTCTGGGTGTACTGGGCAGGGCTGGAGCAGAAGGTATGGCTACAGGGGGCAGGGTGACTTGTGTCACAAGTGGGCTGTTTCTGGGGCGTGGTTCCCTATTGTTGTCTACACCCCTGACTTTGCTCTCCACCCCCAAGACAAGTCCCTCCGCCATTACAGGGCGTCGGCACAGTATTCACACTTTCCTTTGTTTCAGAAACTTCTCCTGGGGGATGATACACATAGGCAGCTGCACCCCCAGGGCCCCACCCTTCTCTATGAATCCATCTAGTTACACTGTACCAGGATTCAGCCATCAACAAACATTCCAAAATCCTTCAATCTACCTTCTTTCTGTATTATCCCTCAGACATTTCCATTCTCTTATCACAAATACTTTCTGAGGTCTTAAATCACACTTCAGCTACTTGCAAATTCTTCAGACTACTTCACTTACTTCTTCCTATCAACAATGAGACTCTTATCTAACATTCTTACACTCTAAAACCAGCAGATGGCGCTGTGCACTAAACTCACATACCAAACTTCTTTGTTTCTTTGTTTCTACAATCACATGTTTACACTTCTCAGGACACACACACACGACAGACTCGACAGACTTGTATCGAATGTGATAGGAACCGATTTCATGCCGCTGTCTCAGCTTTTCCTCTACACCAAGGAAAGCCTGAATTCATGATTCCACCATCAAATGAATTCTCAATTTTCACAAGATGCTTTTTCTCCCCAAGCCAGCTGAACCGTCTCCTACTCGCGAGGAGACAGAATTCCCGTGTTATCTTCCCATCGGGAGATTCTCATAAATCACTGAGCGCCTCTAGGGCTTTCGGCTCCGGTGATTCCTCAGCTGACTTAACACCTTGCTTTCCCAGCTTTGCTTTCAATCAGTTTCAAAACATTCAATACACATAAAACAGAAAATACCCCACAAGGAGTTAATTTGACAGGTCATAGGTTCAATAGCATGGGCCGACTCATTGCCTGTCAGCGTGATCTAACAATTAACCGAATGAAACATAGTACAGCTCCCACTAGACAAACAATCTGCTCGGACAAGCAAAGTATGAAACTTTACTTACCCGGACAGATATTCAGAAGAGCGATGGCGCCTTTATCTCTCATCCGTGTCCGCCAGTAGAAGCCTAACCAGTTCAGTTTTCGGTTAATAAATCAGATCTAAGCCCATGTCCCACGTTGCAAGGCGACATCTGTAATAGAAAGTAGCCTCAAAGGGGCTAACCTGTCCTTGTGGGGGTTCAAATTATCTTAAAGATAACAAAAGGTGCACCGAGAAAGAACATCACAACATGCCTTGCTGCTATGAAAGTGCTTTCTGATTTTATTCACAAAATGGTGGTTTTTTATACCCTTTTGCAAATGAGTAGATAAGAAGCATCACATGTAGCTGGCTGTGAGGGTCTATTGGCACGTCCTTATCTATGGACCACTCCTCACAGCTTCAGGAATGTCTGAACACAGGGTGTAACTTCTGACTAGGTCTATCTTGGATTACACGACGATCTATACAAACTACTACAGACGGCCATTTTGTTTAACACATTAATGACAAAAGATATACCTACAGCTTTTACATGCTGTACTATATAAGTATGTGCCTATTATGTATATATAATATGTATATGTGAGGTATATACTAACTAATACATTAAAATAGAGACACAAAGGATCACACTTATATAATCTTTGTTCCCATCCACAACACACAGATGAGAAATTTTGCAGCAATGACAAACGAGAACAGTTACTAGAAAATTTTTCTATCAAAATTGCCGTACAATATGGCTATTTGAAAAAAACTAGGGCCACACCACGTGCAATACAGCTATTTAAAAGTTATACGGATGACAAACGGTGGTTTTGCACCTATGAAATACACCAACAGTAACTACAAAATATCTGTATCCAAATTTAAGTACAAGGTGGCTAATTGAAAAAAACTGGGGTGGTTATACAGATAAGAAAAGGTGGGTTTTGCACCAATGAAATACAACAGCAGTTACCACATAATTTCTGTATTCGAATTTAAGTACAAGGTGCCTCTTTGAACAAAACTGGGCCGCACCAAAGTGAAATACAGCTATTTAAAAGTTATACGGATAATAAAAGGTGGGTTTTGCACCAATGGAATACAACAGCAGTTACCACAAATGTTCTGTATTCAAATTTAAGTACAAGGTGGCTCTTTGAACAAAACTGTGTCGCACCAAAGTGAGATACAGCTATTTAAAATTTATACGGATAATAAAAGGTAGGTTTAGAACCTACGAAATACATCTGCAGTTACTAGCACATTTCTGTATCCTAATATAAGTACAAGGTGGGTCTTTGAACAAAACTGGGCTGCGCCAAAGTGAAAAACACCTATTTAAAAGTGATACGGATAATAAAAGGTGGGTTTTGCACCTATGAATAAACACCTGCAACTTCTAGCATATTTCTGTATCCTAATATAAGTACAAGGTGGGTCTTTGAACAAAACTTGGCTGCACAAAATAAAAGGTACCATTTCACCTCAGGTGCGAGGTGTGCTGGCCAAAAACTGGCAAAAAAAAAAAGCCATTTCAATGCAGGTTCAAAGCAGAGTCTGGGCTGCACAATATACACTCTCCTTTCAAAAGCCTGTCTGCCAGTCTGTCTGTGTTCGCCCGCACCTCCTCCTCCCCCCCACGTCTGTACAGCGCTAGATGCTGCTTTAAAAGTCTCTGTCTAACTAACTAAGAGCTGAAATTCTCTAGTCTACCTATGTTCTAATGTTCACAGCTAAAAGCATCGTTGACTGTATGAATAAAGAGAACTGTGTCTCTGGGCTGAGCTGTATTGAGAGAGATCTAGAACACGTCCTGCTCTAGTGAGAGACACTGAAACACTGATGATGAACAGGAAACGCTGTTCTATGCAAAATGAATTCATGTGATTTTTCCAGCCAATGACAACCATACACATCACAGTCATGACGTCGCACACCCAGCTCACCCTGATTTATGCCGCCAAAATGACAGGAAGCGCCGAAAATGGCGCAATAGTAATAGATTTTGCGCAGATTCTCTCCTAAAATAAAGCGTGATCGGAAATTTCAGATCAACCTAAAAACTGTGCCGATTTCAACTTTGTCGATTATAATCGCTCATCCCTACTCACAACCTCAACTAGCGTCTAATGCTGTCCAAATGCATGACGATGAGCCACCTACTCAAGATTCTACCACAACCACTGTGTCTACTTCCTGCATGGAAATATGTGTCAAAAAGAATGATCTCAAATGCTGTGCCAAGGTGTGCTTGGTCAGGGTCTACCCAGAAGGTCAATCTGAAAAGGCCACCAAAATGTATGCCATTTCAAACAAAGTAACACATCTCTATCAAAGTCTAAATTCTTTGAGATCTTTGATATAATCTGTGAAGCAACACCTTAACACATGCTCCGGTTGTATAAGGATCTTGTATAAGGATCTTTTGCAGAAGAGCCACTGGACAGTTGTTTCTTCAGTTAAATGGAATACTCACATACCCTTACCAACATTAATTGAATGTGACCAGAGACCTGATGAAAGATAAGAAATTGCTACACCAGAAGATGCATATCATCACCCCCACTTGAGGCACCGAGCTATTGAGATTCCTCCAATGGACATGAATCCTGATATCCTACTGTTACTTGGGAGAAATATTGCGACAATCCATAATGTACATCAACAATGCAATGTTTCAAACGATGCCCTATATTCACAAAGACTTGACTGAGGCTGGGTAATTGTGTGTTTGGATAAGAGCCTTAAACCATCTCGGGTGAACTCCTCCAAAACATATGTGCTCAATAATGGTTGCAAAACTCACTTTAAGCCATGCTCTAATCATTGTAAAGTAAAATAAAGATTCTCCAACCTCATCCAGGCACTGGATGTCATGCCTTTCCCTTATGATGTCTTAGGAAGATCAGTGTTTTGTACAACACAAGATCACAACAAATTAGCTTTGTCTTTAGATGACAAAAAGTTTATTAAAATAATGGACAGTGGATTCTTCAAAGATGGATCTAACCATTGGGTTGCACCCTTACCCATCTGCACCGTAAGAACCAGGATTCCAAACAACCTAGAACAGGCACTATTCAAATTAATCTCATTACAACGTACATTAAGGAACAAGCCTGAAATGAAAGATCACTTTGTAGCCGTCATAGGATATTTCGTATTGACTATACAAAGTCAGCTCCACCTTTGCAAGAACACGAAGAGTGCTGGTATCTTCCCTCCTTTGGATTATATCATTCATGAAAACCCAACCACATGAAAGTGGTGTCAAGTACCAAGCATTGTGGCGTATCTCTGAATGACATTCACCACACTGGTCCAAACCTGACCAACAACCTGGTAGATTCAGAAGGGAGCCAGTTGCCGTTACTGTGATTTTGAACAAATGTTCCATTGTTTGATTGCACAACAAGATCATAGAAATTACTTCTGGTTTCTTTGGCACTAAGGCAATTACACTAGCAAGAAAATGGATGAATACCACATGAAAGTGCACGAGTTTGGTAACTGTCCTTTACCTGCTGTTGCTATATATGGCCTATGGAGGACCACATAAATCTGCTCAAAATGACTCAAGGTATGCTTTCTAAAGCTTGTCTGAGATTATATTTATTTTTCCAACAGTGCTGATGTCACGAAAGCCTTTCAACTCAGCAATCATGCCACAAAATTCAGAGACTTGAATCTAGGCGTAGACAATCCACCACTACAGGGAATTCTAGGTTTGAAGTGGGACATGTTGTATAATTGCTTTGGCTTTCAAGTAAACTGCTTTTAGTAAACATAGAGTTCTCTCGTAAGCAGCCTACATGATCCATTGGATCCATTTGTAGTGTCCTTGACAGGGCATATTTCTGCTAAAACAGCTCTCAGAGTCTATTGAAGACTGGGATGCCCCACTGCCTTCCAACAAACAGCGAAAATAAGAGTCTTGGAGAGACTCTCTACATATCTTACATAGGATTTACCTACCATGATACTATGGTCCAGCATCGCTTGCCACAAGTCAAAGAAAGGAAATTTTTTTTAATTAAAAAAAAAAATGTATATAGAAAAATGTGCACAAAACAATGCATAGCCTTGCCAGGCTTACACAATTATAATTGATATTCCTTGGAGCATGCTCATCTACCTATTAGGTAGGTATTTGCTGAAGTGCAAATGACTCAATCCATATTGAGTCAATTGCACTTTTCTTGAGTAGTTGAGCTGCCCACACTTCAGCAAGTACCTACATAAATAGGGGGATGCTCCAAGGACTACCAATAGGAAATGTGTGGTAAGCCTGGCAAGGCTATGCTTTGGTTTGTGCAGATTTTTCTATATTTTTTTTCTGATAAAAAAAAGTTTTTCTTGCCATTATATTTATTAGTAATATGTTTAGAGGGAGGGGAACTCTCGGTTGATGGCAAATATTGGAATCTACATCTTCTTAGATGCATTTACTGAGGCCATGGCAGCTGTCACCTACTTCAAGGTAATAGACTCTTGTAATAAAGCTCATGTTGGATTTCTATTTGGGAAACCCAAATTAGCTCCTAAGCCTGAGCATAACATACCTAGGCTTAAACTTTGTGGAACTGTACTAGCTGTAGAGATTGCAGATTTTATGCAGCGTGAGCTAGATGTTCACATGGATGAGATTCAGTTTTAAACAGACAGCAATGTTGTTCTAGGTTAAATATACAACCAGTCAAAACGCTTTCATGTCTTTTAAGTCAGTAACCATATCGAAAGAAATAGAAAGTCCTCTAACCCTGAATAATGGCACTATATTCCATCTCATGTCAATCCTGCAGATTGGGCCACCAGGCCCAGAGTTCCTGCTGAACGAGAGTAAAGAAATTTCTATTCAAGACATATTCTGTCACCAAGACAATGACTTTGACCGCTTCTCCAAAGCTTGTGCGCATCATCACAAGGGCCATGTGAGAAAAGTCAGAAAGAAAAGCTCTTATTATTCCTGGCTATCACCATGTTACTACTCTGTTGATAGCACATTATCAAGAAAAACGTATGCACCAAAGCAGACATTTCACCAGGGATGCTTTAAAAGTTGCAGGCCAACATCCAAGATTGTCCTGATACTACCTGCTGAGTAATTATTGGCTGTCATGCTGGAAGGAACTTTCAAAGAACTTTCAATTGACTTAGTCATCTAACCACTGGACTATCCCAAGAATAGTTGCCTGCACTATGGACTAGGCATGTAGCCATTGGACTTTTCCTGTCCATCCAAACCAGTTATTATTGAGTTGTTTGCATATTTGTCTTTCAGGTTCCAGAATCTATGTTGGAACCTCAGATGGACAATACTTCTTAATGATAGTAAATATAGTGATATCCTATGGATTTTAGACAGGCAGTGTGTCGTTTCAGCTAAAGCTCCCAATTGGGATCCATTTATAATATATTCTACTCTATGTTATATCTGTTGTATACCATGTTTTATGTGTTTACTGCCAGCTTGTGGCCACTGTTTGTAAACAGTTATGTAAAATATTGATGATGTAATTCTCATGGGCCTTTGCTTTCTGTTACTCCTCCTGTTCTGTGAGGTCACATTCGGTCACATTTCTGCTGTATCTCCATTTTGACCTGACATGTTACACAGAACTGGAGAAGAGAATTTGTTTTTACCTCTATATCTCTCAAGGTACAGCCAATAAACTACCTAAAGCACATCCATTGCATCTTCCTAGCTGGATCTCCACATGCAACTGGTAAAGTTAGGGGATTGAAAAATAATAATAATAATAATAATAATAATAATAATCATCTTTATTTATATAGCGCCAACATATTCCGCAGCACTTTACAATATAGAGGGTATAAGCACAGCCGAACCAGACATTACATTATAGAAAAGCTACTTACAAATCAGACACGAGGTGTGAGGACCCTGCTCGCAAGAACTTACAATCTATTAGGGTGTATGGGTGAAACAAAGTGTGACAAGTGCTTGTTTTACAATGGTCCAGCCATGTTACATAAATATGGGGTAGTATACATAAAAAGGGGATGAACCTGCCATCCCAACCATACATCTATATACAGGTAAGTGCCTGTGGGTGCCAAAGTTTAGGAAGTAATGAATGTGTGACAGAATTTGGGGGTCTAACAATTAGGGATCTTGGTAGGCTTGTCTAAGAAGATGACTTTTCAGAGCACACTTAAAATTATGAGGGTTGTGATTGTGCCTGATTACATGCGGTAACATGTTCCAGAGAACCGGAGCAGCACGTGCAAAATCTTGGAGACGGGCATGGGAGGTTCGGATTTGTGAGGTGTGTAATCTTAGATCAGTAGCAGAGCGGAGAGACCGGGTAGGATGGTAGACAGAGATGAGGGAGGAGATGTAGGGGGGTGCAGTGCTGTTTAGAGCCTTATGGGTGAAAGTGATTAGTTTATGTTGTATTCTGAACTGAATAGGCAGCCAGTGCAGTGACTGACACAGGGTAGAGGCACCAGTATAGCGGCTGGAAAGAAAGACAAACCTGGCTGTGGTACAATAACACCACTGTTGCCAGACCTAGATCTCCGGTGCTGGGTTACACCACCCCACAATCAAAGAATAACAGTAGCAATGACCGCCACACAGCACCGCCAATAAAAAAAAGGAAAGGATCACTAACGCTTACCTTTCCCTGGGCTCCCTGCTAGCAGACTGAAAGAAACAGGGCATACACACTACTGCTAATTAAAAAAACCTGGGCCAAATGGGTAAGAGTACTCTTCCAAGTTTGTCATGTTCATTTTTTAAAATATTTTTGCTGAGAAGCAATAGATCAACGTATCGCAAGTGGATGTTCAGTCTGTTTTTTTCTCTCTTCCTGGGTTAAACTATAATAGTCTGTCCCCTCATTTTTTGTTTTATTTTGGACCATGTGATGCGCTGCCTGTGGGGTGGTGTGACCCAGAACCATGGGGCCAGGTCTGGCAGCAATGGTGTTGTTGGGCCACTAGGTTGTACCCTTTATTGGTGCTGCTGTCACGGTGGCAGTGGCCCCCATGTGATGTTACATAATAGTGTAGGGACTCACTTTATAGAAGCCACTGTGAAGTAGCAAATTTATATAGTTTGATCAAAAACTATACTAAGAACCTCATGTTCATTTTTGAAGCATATGGCAAGTGGATGTGCAGGCCATGTCTTTTTTCTCTCTTCCTGGATTGAATTGTTTCATATTTCACTACTGGCTTTAAACTTACAACTGGCCACAATTTTTTGAGGCCAAAAACACTTGGAAAAATGTCACAAAAAAACTATGGGCGACATGTCCCATTAGTGCTGCGCCATTTTTCATGTATTTTGCAACAAAAAATGTTCACCCTTTCTATAAATAATGAACTTTTGACCAAACAACTCTGCTTTATACCCCAACATGACAATTAAATGCGTCAAAGACGGCATCAAATATGCAGAAAGATATTTTTATACACCAAGTTAGCTATCCCCTAAAAAGGGCCACAATTATACTATGAAAGGGGTATACAACATCCAGGTCTTTGACGGGTTAAAGTTTGGTTGACTAATATGAGCTTTTTTCACTATAAAAGTTCTTCTGTCTGTTTTGCTAAAAGCAGTCAAGCCTCAGTCTGCTGGAGCGTTCCAGAAGCTCACCGGTGACTGTGATGCACCAGTCCCCGGGAAACGGGCTTGGGTCGCTGAAAATTTTGACACTGCACTTTCTGTAAAGCAAATGTATATATTTTATTATATATTTGGGAAAGGGCAGGGGACCGTCAAGACGGAGGATTTATCACCGAGTGGCTGGCCTCGGTGAATAAAAAACCCTTAATTTTTGCCAGCACAATATTGCTGAGTTTTTTCGTTGAGTCCGGGTCGGGTTTTTTGGAGCGGCCCAAGAGCTGGGGGAGGGCCGCCCCAAATACTCCACCCCAGTTTTACCAGCCAATAAAAGCAGCTTGCGGGTCATCGGAGGTGTGCTTCTGACCTAAAATCAAACTGTGTGGCCGAACTGTGAGGCTTTTGGGGCCAGGTCCGAACTCCCAAGTCGGTTGAGACTTGCTTTTTGTTTATCGACCCTTTTTGGGCCTGACGGAAGGGTTTTATTATTTTCCACCGTGCATTACGCTGAAGGAACGTTTTGTTGGCCACACGATGAACTTAAAAAAATTTTTTTCTTTATCGATTGACATTTGCTCTCGTGCCTGCCTTTGTGCTCCCCCCTACAAATTGGTGTCTGGGATGGGGCACCATCCCTGAGACGCAACGCATGTCCGGGGCAAGGCACGAAAGTTAAAAAGTCAGACGGACAGCAGGGGGAGCCGTTAAGCACCGGGTCCAGCCAGCAGCAAGCACCAAGCCCACAGGGAACGTGCAGCTCAACAAAAACCCAATAAACTCCTGGTTCAGCAATGGCGGTGTGGTGATCCGCCATCCAAAAGTGTGGCAACCCCAATGACCGAAGACCGCAACCGGGAGGTCCGAAGGGAGGCACCCAAAAAATGACCCCACAAAACGATGTCGGGGCCTTCCTATGGTGTTCGAGAGGTACGGACCGGGAGAAACACCCCCAACAGGGGGGCCGAGGTCCTTGCCCCTTCCTCACAGCAACCCACAAAAGGGGCCTTTTAAAGATCTGACCCTGCAAACCCAAGGAGACAGTAATTTTAAAGGCTGAAATTCTGGCACGACTGGGATGACGTTGGCAGTCCGGGCACAACGGTACACCGGGGGTACAAAAGGGAAAGCCGCCCCGGTCCCAATTTTTAAACCTGTTCCACCGGGGTCCAAAAGTGGTTAAAACCCAAGACCGTCCCCCTGCACAAAAGTGAGCGAGTTGTGAGGACCCTTTACACATCACCCCCTAATTCCACAATGCGGGGTGCACGGGGGGATCCCAAATCTGGGATACCTTGGGGGACGGGTTTGGAGAGAATGTGACTGGGAACACCCCCGAATGACTCAGGGGACTGGGGGCCCATTACGGGGTGGCGGGAGGGGGGCTGACAGCTCAAAAGGGGGTCCCGATCCACAGGAGGGACGTCTCCCCAAGAGGGGTCTAAACCCAGCCAAGGGGTCCGGGGCCGTGAGACCATTTTTTGGGAAAAGTCCCCCCGGCACATTGCACCCATGCCAAGGCACTGACCAATGGAGTGCGTATGGGCGCGCTTTTTCATGTTTCCATCCGGGATGCAGCGCTATACCCAGCCCTGGGAAGGTCCCAGGTGTGCCAATGAGGTAAAGGGCACTAAAGTTCGGGACTTCCTGGACCGGGGATTTTTGGTGACCCTGGTAAGGGGCCACACCCCCCAGGGCTATCCTTGGGAAGGGGGTTTTGGGCGTAATGTGTATCCAGGGAGACACGAAGTATTACCCCAGGGCCCGGGGGCCCCATCGGCACAGACTGGACTACTGTGTCCCACAGTGTGGGGGGGGGTGGACAATCAAAGCACGTTCTTTTGGGGCGCGATTTTCCCTTATTCTGGACTAGGGCGAAAGTACACACCTTCCCACCCAGAGTGCCAAGGGGGGCAAGGTTATGGGAACAAAATTACCCCTTATTTTTTCCCTTTTACAGTTTTGGGGTGGGAGAAGAGGGGGACCACCCCCCAAACCCAATACCCCAAATCTAGAAGTACCCCGGGGGCAATTTGGGCTGCCACTCAGGGATCAACAAAAAAGGGGCACTAGGGGTGAAACCCGGGTTTAAAGGGGTTCCCCCAGGACCAGGGGGGCAGAGACGTACCCCCTTTTTGCAATAAATGGTGACTCTTGTACCGGGTGAAAAAGTGAGGATGACGTCATCGAGCACTACTGGACCATCCCCTAAGGGCAGGGGGTTAGACCTGCCACCTCTGTTTTGGGGGGGCACCTGGGACAAGAAGACCCAGGAACGGCTTAAGAGATTCTACGGCCAGGGTTTTTTTAGGGAGACGGGGAATTTTGTCAGTCCTGTCCCGTTGCCAGGTTACCTCCCGTTGCACATTTTCGTAGCCCCTTTGGACCGTTACCCAAATTGAAGTGCCTTTGAACGGTTTGCGATGGACCTGGGGGGGCCCCTGGGAATCAAAAGGGGGCCATCATACATTCGGGGGGTCGTCGACTATGCACCCATATCCAAGCAGACCCTTAAGAAACCCTCGTCCAAACATTGCCCAGGCTTTCTTCTTTTTTTCTAGGTGGGTCTGCCTGGGGAGATCTGACGGACCAAGGACACCTTTTTTTCTGGGGTGATGAAGGATCTTGCAAACCAAGGTTAAACCATTGCGACCCCGTATCCCCCCCAAACAACGGTTGGGGAGGGGTTTAAAAAAAACCCTTTAAAAGCTAGTTGAGAAGGAGTAGAAAGGGGCGGGCGGATTGGACGCTTGTTACCAAACCCTTGTTTGCAATCAGGGGAAATTCCCCAAAACCTCCACCCTTCTCCCCGTTTTAACACGTAGGTCGGCACCCCGGGGCTTTCTTGAATCGCAAAGGAACCTGGGAGATAAAAACCCCGCCCAAAAAAGTGAAGAGCAGTGGCCCAGAAGGGACAGGATACCAATTGATGCCCATATAAAAGAGCCTTTTTTCAGGGGCCCAGGGAAACGCATCCCGGGTGTACAATCGTCACCCAGACTTAGGGGGTTCAAACCGGGGGCCGCTCCTTGTCCTGTGCCAACGGTGGGAAAACAAATTTTTTGGCAAGGTGGCAGGCCGTTTGGTGGGGGGAAAAAGTAGGTAAAGTTTAAATTTCCGAACACCAACCCGGGAAAGGAAGCCCCGCCATAATCAAGTAATCTGCTAAAACCTTGGGAAGATAGAGGACCTCCCCATCCCCCCGTTGGTATCCGCCGAGGCAAAAAGGGTTTAAATGGGTTTAAAAATTTCTGGAAAACCCGTCCCCATCACAGAAGCTGCAAGTAAAGGGAAATGCTGCAAACGAATAAGGATCTGTTTTATGAGTTTTCCCGTCTTTAAAAAATATTGACATGAACCCTTTCAACCACAGTTCGGGGAAAAGTAAAGCCCACAGATCCCCGAAGCCCCACGGAAATAGTGACCCAGGGGTCAAAAGGGGGTAAAACTTGGGGGGGAAAAGAGGATCCAAGAGGGTGGCAGCCCAAGGTTGGGACCCAAACCAAACGGAGAAAGGAATTTTTTTTTAAAGATTACCGGAAGCTCAACGAATTTTCCAAATTCGATAGCTACCCCATGCCTATAATGAACTTGTTGAGAATTAGGGCCGGCCATCCACCACCTTGGGCCTCACAAAGGGGTACGGCAAAACCCCTTTTCCAGGAACCAGGAAAAAACGGCCTTCCCACACCCGAAGGGTCGTACCAATATGTCCGCATGCCCTTTGGGTTACAGGGACCCACCCTTTTTAAAGGGGCCCTGGGCCTATTTTTCGTCCCCACCGGAAATATCAGCGGCCTACCAATGACATAGTCACTATACCGAGACTGGAAATCATCTGCACAAGGTCCAAGCATCCTAGATGCATTTAAAGGGGGCGGGTTTACGGGGAAACCCAGCAAGTCCCATGGAAGGGGGAAGCAATTACCTGGGGTAAATAGTAGGAGGGCGAGACAAGCCACAAATAAACAAGGGAGGCCTCCAGAATGGCCACGTCCCTTACAAAAACAGGGAGGGGATTCCTAGGGGTCGTTGCTATTATAGGGATTCTCCCCAACTTTGCAGAAATTGCAGTGCCCCTACTGACCCTTTCTAAAGGCGCAAAAACATCCAGGGAAGTGGCCCCCGAAGCTGAGCGGGCTTTTTTCAAGAGCTAAAAATTAGCCCTTGTAACACCTTCTATTTGCCCCGACTTTTTCTAGAGAATTCACGTCCAGACCATCATCAATTGGGGCTGGGGCTGTAAAGCCCAAGAGATTAATGGGGGAAAACACCCATAGTTTACCTAGCCGAAAATTGCCTCCTGGAAAGAATTATTCCAAATAGAAAAGGAATTTCTAGCGATCAATGGGGCCTTTTGACCCCCCGCTCTACTTGTTAGGGGGGGAAATTTTAAAATTGGTACGTTCATGCTCCTTTAGTGGATCAAGAGAGAAAGGGAAAAAAAGCCCGGGTAACTCGGGGGTTCTTAGCCTTGCAGGGTTTCAGGTTCCGGGGAACATACCAGAAAAATGCATGGAAAAGCAGAGCCCTCCAGGGTACTTGTAGATGGCGAAGGCCCAAACCCTCGGCTTTACAAGGGGGGGGGGGGGTTATGTAGGAAGGTCAGAGGTACCGTCATAGACGGGGGGTATTTTTTCACCAGGTGGGTGCCTTGGGATAGAAAAAACCCCTTTAATTGTTTGCCAGCAGCAAATGCTGCTGACAGTTTTTTCTTGTATCCGGGCGGGTTTTTTATGGGGCGCCCAAGGGTTGGTGGGGCGCCGCCCAAAACCCAGCCCCCGGTCTTAAATACCAAAAAAAGGCACTGGGGGCAGGTCATCAGGAGGGTGCTTCTGGACCTGAAATCAGAAGCTGTGTGCTGCCGAACTGTGAGGCTGTGTAGGCCTGAGGTCCTGAACTACAAGTCGGTGAGACTTTGCATTTTATGTTTATCGATCTCTTTGCCTGACGGAAGGTCTTATTATTTTGCCACTGATGCATTACATGCTGAAGAGAAGCTGTTTTGTTGGCGCACACTGATGAACTTTAAATAAATCTTTCTTTATCTGATTGACTACTTGCTCTCGTGCCTGCCTTTGTGCTGACCCCCTACAATATTTATAATGATAGAGTAATTGTGGCACTCAAAGCAAGACCTAATTTCATCATATTATTGAAGAAAAAATTGTGACGCTAAAACAAATAATTTAGATAATCATTAGGGCCTTTTTAGACATATTATTAAGGCAATTAAGAAACTGTATCCTATGATATAAACCTTTTTTGTAACTAGAATTATAGGTTTTGTGTGGTCATACATTTCTGTTGCAGTTACAACTTGAGGGGAAATGTAGAAGTACATGCTTACCATTAAAATATTTTGAGAATAATTTATTCACAGGTAAAATGGTTGAATCCATTCTATCCCTAAAACATAAGTTTTAATAAATATGTAGATAAAAAATCCCATAATAGCCCCAAACCAGGAAAATTCCTGAGTAATGTACAAGGATAATTTTAGGGTTAGTAATATTAATTTTAACCCCTTAAGCCCCAGGCCTGAGAAGTAGTTAATGACCAGCAAATTTTTTCAGTTTTTGCCTCCTCGCGTTTCAACAGTTGTAACTTTTTTATTTTTTCAATGATGCAGTTGTATGAGGTCTCGTTTTATTCAAGAAAAGTTGTACTTTATGGGGGAATAATTTAAGCTCACTTAAAAATAATTGCAGATTTTTTTTTTTAATTTCCCCAAAAATTTTTTTTGTTTTTTTTACATTTTTTTTTACACCATTCACATTTCACACTTAATAACTTGTTAGATTAATTCTAAAGATTATTACGTCGTGTGGATATCTAATATGTGTAGGGATTTTTTTGTGTGTAATAGACACACAATTATTTTTTATTAAATATTTATTTTTTTATTAATTTTTTTTTACACTTTTTATGATTTTTACCGTTTTTTTTAATCCCATGAAGGGAGAACTGTGTTACTTTTTTTAAAAAAAACACTTAATAATGTATTATCATATTCATATATGCTAATACATTATAATCTGTGTCAGTCTGACACAGGCAGTGATCAGGACAGCACACAGTGTGTCCTGGTCACTGGCTTCATACACAGACAGCTCTGGGGCACTTTAGGTCCCCAGGGCTGACTGTGCAACCATTCCCCGGGCTCTGTCGGGTCACCGGGTGTTCCGATCACCCGACAAAGCAAGGGAACCCTTAGATTGCGCTGCGGTAACACACCACTGAAATCAAAGGGTTAAAGCACCGGGTTGCGGAGGTTTCCTCTGCTCCCGGGTGCTCGCAGGAGATGCTTTGGGATCAGGGCTGTGTAGTAGAGCCCCGATCCGAGCGCAGCTGCGGCACCGGGCGCCACAAATCTCAAAGTCTACAACGACGCCAAAAGACGTCGCTGTAGACGAACGACCCGCACAAGCCGACGTCAAAAGTCGGTGGGCGTTCGTTAAGGGGTTAATGTAAAGGAATCTGTAATTTATCAAATTGCAGCAGTAGCCAAAGAGTAGTGTTTCAAAGATATGAGAAACAAGCACTTACCCCATTGACCATCCAATATGATGCAGGTGAAGTGCATAACCGGTGTGGCGGTGCGACCTTAGAAGATCGCATTTCTCCGCCACTAGATGTTCTGCAGCAGCTGAGTTCCAAGGTATGGGTTACCGTTTTGCTGGCTGTCAGTGAGGTAGGCCAGCAGTCTGGCAAGGGTAGCCAGGAGTTAATTACTCAGGTGGTAATTAGGAGAGTTGCTCAGCTGCTTGTCCAACTCAGAGGCCTATTAAATAGTCTGGTCTTCAGTGTATCAAGGGGGAGTGTGGCTCACAGTCAGTGGAGGACGTGTGCAGGCCTTGCCTAGGAGAGTATCCTGGGTGCTTTCCCCCTAGGCTTCAGAGAAGCCAGACCCAAGGACTATATTGTACAGTGTGAGTACATGCTTGTGGGGCTGGGTAGCAGACCCAAACCACTGCTAGAGAGGGACTCTCTGTACATTTAGTTAGTGGCTGGACGGCCTAGGATTTATTTTGTTTGCTGTATATGTTTTGCTGTGTTGAAGAATCAAGCTGGCGGAGGCCAGACTTCAAGAGAATCCTGTTTCGACCTGCTGTTCCATTTACCAAAGCGGCGATCCCAGAGCGAGAGTGTCCCCCAGGCCGGGCCAAGATGGCGGCCGAACATGAGTGAACGCTTACACCGGATAAGGAGATACTGCAATGGTATATAAACAGACAGCAGTTAGCCAGCTCACCTCTCCAAATCGAACAGCACGGATCCTCCCGGTGCCAAGGAGAAACAGCAAATAGAGTGCAAACAGAATTGTGATCCAGCTGTCCTGTTAGTAATGGTGGTCCATTGATAAGAGTAAAATCCTGTTTATTCAAAGTAACATTAAAAACGGAATGGTACAATGCAGGCAAGGCATAAGACTGCCGACGTGTTTCGGGGCGAACCCCTTAATCATGGCATACATGTTATACATACAAACCAGCCTTATATAGCATATCCTTTAACTGCACATACCTTGTGAATGCAGGCACCTGGAACGCCGCACGAGTGATCGTGCCCGCCCACCTCGTGGCTCACACCGCTTCCGGGATCCCCAGAGTGACGTCAGCTTGGAAATCACATGACCCACCGGCCGGCGCCGACTGCGCATGCGCGAGCAGTGCGTCACGTCGGCCGGAGCCAAGGGACAATACCCTGCATAGACACCGGGTAATCCAGCAGTGTGAGCCAACGAGAGCGCACACTAGAACCACCAGCGAACAGGCAACAGCAGAAACAAAACAGACAGGTGCAACATAAGAAAAACAAATATATAAAAAACAGTAAGTGTTAAATGTAAGAACAACCCAATATAGACATATAAGTTCCTTATAAATGCTCTGAAACGGAATGGAATACATGCCACATCAAACATAAATAAAATATATGAGCAAAGTAATAGAAATATTTCCACATATTAGTGAGACAACTGTGCCAGTGCAAATAGATGTCATTGTATCTTATTTGGCATATAATAATGAACCAGTACCATTCAATAATGATATAAGATTTCATTTTTGATATTAAGTCCATTGGGCGAAATGGTATCTAAAGTTGTTATCCAGAAAGCCTCTCTATCTAGCAACAGACGCCGTAGATCTCCCCCTCATTTGGGCATCTTAACTTTTTCTATTGCGAATGCCCTAAAAAATTTTGAACTAGAATTATGTTCAGAGATGAAATGTCGGGCAGCATTCGAGATTGTACGAAACCCCGGATTCTCAATATAATTGAGGTGTTCGCAAATGCGTACCTTCAGTTTGCGGGACGTAGAACCTACATAAAACAGATTGCAATAAGTGCATGAGATAAGATAGATTGAATTACAATTTAGGTATTGTTTTATCTTATATGATTTATCATGAATTGTGAAAGTTTTTGTCACTGTAGTATATAAACAGGTTTTACAGGGATAAGATCCACATTTGTAAAACCCGTTTTGGCTCAGCCACGTACCCTGATTATATGTAGGGTTAATGGTATTTTTGACACTACGATCACCTATAGTGGTGGAACGTTTGGCCACCACACGGCATCCCAGTGATAGAATATCACGCAGAATAGGATCTTCATAGAGAATGGGAATATTATGTAAAATGATGTTTTTAATTTTGGAGAAATGAGCGCTATGATTAATCACAACCGTTGGTTTGTATGACTGGACAGAAGGACACCTATGGGAAAGTAGCTGAGTGCGACATTTATGATCCACAATTTTGCCGGCCCGAGCAAGAACCCAATTGGGATAGCCTCTAGTTGCAAGGCGTCTGCATATGTTGTTAGACTCCCCCATGTAATCCTCCTGTGATGTAAAATTGCGCTTGGCTCTAGTAAGTTCACCAACCGGTACTGACATTTTTGTATGTATGGGATGGTCACTGTCATAGTGCAGAATAGTGTTACCAGTCACCTTTTTCCTAAATGTTCTAGTATGTACCAATTGTCCCTCAATGCCCGTCAGATGTAAATCCAAGAATGACATGTTTGTGGGGTGTACATTGAAAGTGAAAATCAAATTGAGTGGATTATTGTTCAAATAATTCATAAATTGTGCAATCTTATCCCTCGAGCCTTTCCACACAAACAACATGTCATCTATGTACCTTCCATACCACTGGACATCACCTGCAAAAGGATTGGTGTCTGAAGAAATGTACATATATTTGTACCATGACATGACCAAGTTAGCGAGTGATGGAGAAAACTTGGCCCCCATAGAGACACCACGTAATTGTAAATAATATTTACTGTCAAACAAAAAATAATTGTGTGTCATTAAGTACCTCAACACAGAAACAATATATGACTGTAACTCCACGGAAAAAGTACTAAAATTGGAGAAATGAAAATTTAGAGCTAACAAGGCGATGTCCAGTGTATGGAAGTATACAATGATTGCACATCACAGCTAATCCAACAAAAAACATTCTGCCAATGTATGTTCTGCATATTTGTTAAAACATCTTGCGTGTCCTGTAGAAAGCCTGGTACTCGCTTAACCAAAGGCTGTAGGCAAAAATCCACCCATTCACTAACAGGCTCGTTAAGGGACCCAATCCCTGAGACAATTGGTCTCATTGGGAGACAAGATTTATCTTTGTGTATCTTAGGCAACCCGTATAATAACGGAACAACAGGGTTGACAACCCTCAACTGTTCCACTTGTGCTGTAGAGAAAATGCCCAAAGAACATCCCTCCTGTAGTAAAGCAAACATTACATCAATGAATTGACTGGTAGGATTGCCCTTAAGCATTAAATAGGTGTCAGAATCTGTAAGCAACAAAAGCATCTGAGAAAGATACATAGAGTTACTCATAATCACAATTGTACCGCCCTTGTTGGCCATTCTGAATTGTAAATCTGAAAGATTGTATAATTCATCAAAAGCCATTTTTTCCCGTCGAGATAGATTAGACGAAACGTCCAACTCAGTTGATTGCAGTTCCCGTAATTTCTGAATAATAACACTTTGAAAGGTGCTCATCGACTCTGTCCTGGCGTGTACAGGATAAAAATAAGGATTTTTAGTCCTGAAATCTGATAACGGTACTGTAATGGCTTCTTGAGACTCACTAAGATCTTGAAGTGTCATGAGCGACAATTGCTCCTGAAATTTAAGGCTAGAGTACTGATTGTGTATGATGGTCCGTACAGATGATGGCTGCTATTCCTCCTGTTCCTGCCAAAAATGTCTCTTAATGGTTAAATCTCTGATGAACTTATTTACGCCCTTAATGGTAGAGAAAAGATCAAATGGTTGTTTAACAACAAAATTGAAACCCTTCTTTAGAACTTTCACTTGGCTATCAGTCAAGATTGTATTTGAAAGGTTCAGAATATCAATATCCTGCCCATCTTCCAATGTAGTTATTTGGTCTTCCTGGTCTTCATCTTGGCTACGTTTGTGTTTTCTGCCCCCCCTGCGTTTGCTCCGTTTTTTGACGCAGGTTTGGTCGATACATTGGAGGATGTGCTGGCATTACTAGAGGTGATGCTGGCATTATCGTCAGAGCCATTGCAAGGCTCCGATGAATCCGAGTCAAAACTGACTCTATTATTTCTCCTGCGGTTGGAGGCTCTTCTGTTATGACGACCTCTAGTATTCCTCAGAATAGATCTGGGAAAATCACTTGATGGCAATTTATTCCAGCTATAAACTGAATCTTTTTCATAATCAGAGATATCCCGCTGAAATTTATTTTTATTTTTTGCCATAATGACTGCTTCCAAATTGGATAAATTGGATTGCATTTTGTACAATTCCTTGGTATATTGATCCAATTGCTTATACTGAGATATTTCTGAGTCCAAAGCAGAGATTTCCCCTGCAAGGGTTTCAAGATGTTGTTGTTCATACTTAGTGATTAACTTCATTAGCTCAATAGAACAATTGCTCAGAATGTCATTCCATTCCTGTGTGAAGGACTGTGAATATATTGTAGTTGGTGTTTTGCGGATTCTTAACCCTCTCGGGATCATTTCCTTCTGTATATACTTCTTGAGAGTTGTAAGATCCCACCATACTTTAAGTTCACGAGTCGATGCCTTCTCTAATTTTTTAAATAGAGCACTTAAATCAGTAGAATGTTGACTGGGTGGATCATGAAAATCAAAAACCTGTGCCGCTTTTTCCATTCCTGTTAGAGTAGACATTATTGCATTTGTAATGGACCACACATCAAATGAAGGAAAGTAGATAGTCCTTAATACTTGAAATAGACTTTACATAGGAGTGTGTGCACGGCAGAAACGCACCATTGGCATATAAACAGACAGCAGTTAGCCAGCTCACCTCTCCAAATCGAACAGCACGGATCCTCCCGATGCCAAGGAGAAACAGCAAATAGAATGCAAACAGAATTGGATCCAGCTGGCCCTGTTAGAATGGTGGTCCATTGATAAGAGTAAAATCCTGTTTTATTCAGAATAACATTGTTTTTTTTATTTTTTAAAAAAAAAAAAAACGGAATGGTAACAATGCAGCAAAGGCAAAGTGTGTTGCCACCGGATTCGGGCAACCCTCTAATCCATGGCATCATGTTTATACAGTACAATCCAGCCTTATATTGCCAATTAACCCTACATATAAATCAGGGGACGTGGCTGAAGCAAAATGGGTTTTACAAATGAGGATCTTATCCCTGTAAAACCTTTTATATACTAACAGTGACAAGAACGGTTCAACAATTCATGATATAGTGGTTTTAGCGATTACGTTTGGCTAACGACCCATCGGCGATATCCCGATAGTCGACCAACCATCCGATAAGTTTTTTCGATAGTGAGCAGGTGATTATGAAATGCGATGACCATTAAAGTCCTATGGGAGGCAAAACAACACCTTCATTCTTTACACTCAAATAGGGGCTGGAGAAGCTTGAAATAAAACGGACACAACATCCAAATGGATAACCTGCTCATCTTAGGCACAAACAATTTGGCATAAAAGCCACAGAAAAAAGTCACACACCATTCACTATCCATGTCCTTGTAACCACAGCAATGGACCCTAAACCTGCATCACCCACAAACTAAAAAGTGCCAGAAGGCAGTATTATTTGAACCATCATTTTACTTTGAAATGGACATTGGAATAACCCGTCCTGGAACCGCAGCAATGAGCCCCAAAACCTGCATGACCCCACATTTAAAAGTGCCGGAAAAAGGAGTCTTTCATCAACCACAAATTTAGTTTCACAGGACATTGACTATCCCTGTCCTGGGCCATAGCATGAGCCCCAAAACCTGCATGACCCCCATATTAAAAAGGCCGGAAAAAGGAGTCTATCAACCACCATTTTTAGTTGAACAGGACCTATTACATAACCGTTCCCCCTTGACCGCAGTATAACCATTAAACCTAATCTGAACCCCCAGATTAAACAGTCCGGGGAAAAGGAGCTTTGAACCACCATTTTAGTTTGAACAGAACCTAAATATATCTGTTCCCTGTACCGCAGAAATGACACATTAAGACCATGTCTGACCCAAAGTTAAAAAGTGCCGGAAAATAGGAAGTCTTTCAACCACCATTTTAGTTGAAACTGGACATTGACAATACCAGTCCTGGACCGCAGTATGGACCATTTAAACCTGTAGCCCCACCTCCCTGACCCCCAGATTAAAAAGTTGCCTGAAAAAGGAGTCTGTTTCAACCACCATTTTAGTATGAACTGGAACAATGACAAACCCTGTCCTGACCGCAGCATGACCCTTAAACCTGTCTGACCCACAGATTAAAAAGTGCCGGAAAAAGGAGTCATTCAACCACCTTTTAGTTGAACTGGACCATTGACTAACCTGTCCTGGAACCGCAGTAATGACCCATAACAACCTGTCCTGACCCCCAGATTCAAAAAATTGCCGGAAATAGCGTCTTTCAACCACCAAAAAGTTTTAGTTGAACTGGACATATACTGTCCCCCGGTCCTGGGCCACAGAATGACCAAAAAACCTGTCTGACCCCCCAAATAAAAAGTGCCGGAAAAAGGAGTCTTTTCAACCACCATTTTAGTTAACGGACATTGACCTAAATCTGTCCCCTGTGCCACAAGCATGACCCAGGGCCGGATTACAGTGGGTGGTGGTGGGAGAAGCCCCAGGCTGCGACTGTCCATCAATTAACACTCAGGATATAAAATGCCCTGATGACGCCTGACGAAAACTGTCGTGCTGAAGCAGAGTGCGAAGCGGAAGTGTGAAAACTCCAGCCTTCCTCACTACACAGTCAAGACCTGTAAAACCCGCTTGCCCCTCCGTAAGAGTGCGAACCAATTGGGACTTCACGTGGAAATATTGGTGTTAACCGCTCCCTGTTTCCCACCCAGGTGCCCTTTTTTCTTGGCAATTCTTTTCTCATTTTACACAACGTGCTGGAGGAAATGTTCTGTACTTTGTTTCCGGTCCGGCTCCATACTCCATGTCCTCTGAATTAACCTAATCTGTCAAGTTTTCATGTACCTTCCCCCTTGTACAATTCAGAGGAATTTTTTTATCCAGCTTATTTTGTACATGCAAGTTTTTTAGTAGTTTTTAAAATTTTCTAGAAAACACATATTTAAAATAGGATGGAAATCCCACCATGTCTTTGTTTCTCGTTTTTTTAACATTGTTTTAAATGGTTTTTGTACCTCATACAGGGATTGATAGCTATGTTAAAGATCTTGGCAATAACAAGTCATTTTTGCAAATATGTGTCCATTAACAGTGTCCCCTACCTTATTACTGTTTTCTGACAGCAACCATCACCCATGAAGCCACTCCTGACAATTGTGAAGAACAAAATGTCTGTTAGAAACAATTTTTTATATAATAGACCTGTAGTATAGCTGCATTTCACAAAGCAAAAATGCCCCCAAAAAATCAAAGCAATGACCCTTGCGCCACTTTTGGGAACATTGTGAAAGAACAAATGTCCTGTTTAGAAACAACATTTTTTTATAATCGGAACCTGTATAATGCTGCATTTCAAAGCAACAAGGACCCAAAAATATTATAAACAAGACTTCTCAGCCACTGATTAAAAATTGTGAAGGAAGGAAATGCCCACATAAAAGCCACATTTATGTTCCAAAGGACCATAATTATAGCTGTAATCTTCACAGCAACATGACCTCAAACATTGACAAAGCCCGAATAACTTTGCTTAAAGATAAAAGTGAGTAAATGGAATACGGAGTTTGTCCATAAAAACCTTGCTGGCATATACAGACTCCACCACAGCAAAACCATCAAAATGAACTGTATGGTGAAAAAGAGACTAAAAAAATTTGGCAGCCGGAAAATGAAACTTTTTAAAAACATGTTTTCAAGAGGACCATTCTGTTTGAAGAGGAATGTGAAGTAACCCGGCAACCTTAAATCGGTGACCTCGAAATTGGGGCCACAAACACATCATCAGAGATCCCATGGCCTGATTCATCTTGCTGATAAGTCAAACGAACCACATTTATCTGTGGAAAAGTCCGTAATGCGTTTGTCTGTAATGACTCCTCCAGCGTGCTGAAGGTCCCGCTCAGACTGACGCTGGCTTCTGGGCAGGACAACACCTCTATGCGTGATGAGCCAGCTCGGGACTTCTCCATTTTTGGATTACCCAGAAGTCTATTGGGTCCGAACACATACAAAAAACAACCGTTTTGTGACACAATAGGTCGTGCACCATGAACTTAAGATCGAACTCAGTGTGGTTGGATGTGGTGCCCTGCATTGCAATGCGTTGGTGAGGTGGGTAAACAATGATATGCCGGAAAGGTCACCCATTAGGCTTATGCCACCTTGCCTGCTGCTGCCGCTACCCTACTTGGCAACTCCCTACTAGCTGTCACGTGCTGATGTTGTTCCACCGTGACATTTGGGGAACGTGAAGCAGACCAACAATGTCCTCCAGTTGATCAATCCAGCAAGGTCTCCATTTTTCCGCATTTTACTCTCTTATTGGGTGGGTGGAAAAGGAAAGTGCTGAGTTTTTTGTTTTGTAACCGGGAATCCAGGAGGGTGGCCACCCAGAACTATTTTGTTCATTTTTGATGGCTTAATGCGAGGATCATGTTTTTGGAGGAAATGGAGCACCAAGCATTCATGTGATAGATGGAGCCTATTTTCCCAAGCCTCTGGGTAAGGGGCACCAGCAAACTAACATCCCTCATCTTCCCTCCTCCGCCACAAATTCGCGCCAACCTCCTTACCAAGGCAGGGACGTCGGTAACATCGGTGT
This sequence comes from Phyllomedusa bahiana, assembly GCA_025379985.1. NCBI lineage: Eukaryota > Metazoa > Chordata > Amphibia > Anura > Hylidae > Phyllomedusa > Phyllomedusa bahiana. The sequence continues at coordinate 47,310 of JAODAL010008490.1, forward strand.
CTAGGAATTACCTCCCTCTCCTCCACCTCCGCCTGACCTCCGGCACCAGCTACAACTACGCCCTGACTTGGCCTGAATGATGCCCCCTGAAGAGCTGATGCCGCCACCTTGCACTAGCACTGTACCCCGAACCACTGCCTAATGAAGACCCGATGAAAAATTGTGAAACTGTCGGGCCTTGTTGGATTTGACGGAGAGAAAAGGCTCCGTGTCCGCCTCGTGTCCGTCTCCTCCTCCTCCGCTGGCGGGACCTTTAAGATTCAGAGTGTCCATCGATCGTTCCAAAACTAAGATCACCACCAAATGCTCATGCTGACAAGGGCATTGTCCCTCACTGACCATTTTGGTGGCCTTCATCAAAACTGCAAGGAATGGAGCAGAGTCTTTCACCTGCCTCCACTCTCCGGTGGGCTCAACAACAACCCGAGTCCCCTCAAGCTGCATGTCAGGCATGTGTCCTTCAGTACTGGCGTAAATGGCATTGCGCTGCTGCCCCACAAAATCGCTGGAGCCCATTGTGGAGGGTGAATTCCCAGCGTGTTGCCACGACAACAATGATACGGTTGGCGGGGGAGGCCAGCTGACGCTGCAAACGCAGCCAGGCGGAACGAAAGCCGGGTGCGAACGGCGGCAGTGCGAAACTTAACTTCGAGCCTTCCTCACAGGCAGTCCCAGACCCGGGTAGCACTTTAGAAATTTCTGGACGACAAAGGTTCATGACATTTGCCATCAAGGGATGTAAACCCCCCCAACCGATCTTACGGGCACCAGCAATTTCGCCCGTTATCGCAACAAAACCTTGCCAGGCACAAGGTTTCTTGGCCACCCAGCCAGCGCTCGGTCCTCGTTGCGGAGAGCCGTCCCAGCTCCTGACCAGGTGTGGACCGGGGGGGGGTCTCCAAGACAGAATTAATTTCAACACGGCCTGGTTTCTCTGGGCAACGTGATGCCAACCAGAGGACCAAGGGGAAAGAAACCTGCACCATCCCTGCGGTTTAGAAGAAGCCGTGCGCCGACCTGGAGAGCCACCGTCCTCCCCAGGGGGACATCCACCCCAGCTCACCCATGAGCTTCACAGAGATTATAAGCGGGCCTTGGCCCGGCTTACTAGTCCGTGTTCGTTTGGTCCAATGGGACTTTTCCGGACACAGAATGCAGACAACGCGCTTGAAATATTTAGATGACACGTGGCTGGCCAGGGCAGGAACGGCCTTTTCTGGCAAAGTGAATGACCTTGCCTCGGCATCTGGTAATTGGGGGCAGGCCCAGGGCCATGACGTGGCGGAACCCAATCTGTGTCCACCAGACTGAAAGGAACATTTCCAAGCCAAAAGCCTGGCAATCCCGACCATTCCAGGCTTTGGCTTTGGGATGGGTTGGGTTAATGGTATCTATCTGCCTTCTGGAAGACAGAAGGCTGGGCTGCTTAGACACCCAGTACGCGTGCAGGTCGTCACACTGGCGAAGGAGAAGGGAAGATGGGTTCTGCCTGGTGGTGCTGGAGGTAATCGGCGACAGAGGAGGCCTGAACCCTGATCATGACCCTCTGAGAGACATGGGCACTGAGGAACGCTTTGTGGTGGCGGTAGGAGGCGAGACAGAGGGTGGACAGTGGTTGGGAGCCCGGCCCGTCGGTCCTGGCCTTTTTTTTGGCCAAGTGTTTGCCTCCCATTTCAACTCATGCATTCGCTGCGATGTGACTAGACAAGTTGAAGGTGGTTTAAACCACCTAAGGTTCTTGCCCTCTACTTATGCGTATTACGGCAAAGGCGGCAATATGACATCGTTGGGTGAATTAGAAGGCTTTGGTACACATAATGCCCAGGCTTTGGAGAGTTCCCCGGACCTTTTTTTGACGCGCAAAGCGAGGAGCGGGGTTTTGCCCGCTGACCGTGGCTGGCTTGAATCATACTCAGCGGACTTCTGCAACCGGCCCTCATCCCCTTTTTTGAGGCGGAACCCTACTGACACTAACCCCATCTTCCTGCCTCCTCTTCCCTTGATGAAGCGCTCGCAAGCAAAATCCTGCTAAAAGAATCCACGTAGGATCCGCAATTCGTCATCAATCATTCATCAACACAGAGACTTCGTCCGTCCTGACTTTCTGCATCCAGGAAGCTTGCGGGCACAAGCAAGAGGACAGCAAGGCGATTGCCGACCCCGCCCCCGGAACTTTTTTGCCGATAGGAACGCTTATCCCATACTCCTCCTCTGATTGCAACAGTACAGGTCTAGTCAGTAGCAGAGAAAATCATCCTCTTTGGCCTCTTGAAACTTTAACATTCCATCTGACCCCACCGCAAATATGTCATCAAAGAGGCCTTCCAGAAAATGGATGATCCACAGTGGATGGGGTACACGAGTTTAGACATTTTGGGCTGCTTCATTTTGGACGGATTCTGATGATGCTGATGACGACATATGTGGGCCGAGACTGGGAGGACGAGTAGTAAGACATGCAGGATCAAGGTTGCATGAACCACTCTGAAGTACATATTGCGAAGCGGTTTCGAGTTTACTGAGATTTTACATGGGCCCTGACCCAGCGATGACAGCTTGACGGTCCCCTCAAATGATGATTCCGCTGGCATGCGTGATTGTTGCCAGCGCTGTGGAAGAGCATCCCTTCTCTCGTAACCTCTACCTCCGTCCCTACCCCCCTCATTGCTCGCCTTACCACCTGAATTTCGCTCCATGGTTCAGAATATACAAATTATGAGAATTATGGAAGTGTTTTTTGGAAAGTCCTCTTGTTAAAAAACGCAAAATCACTGCTAGTCTAAAATCCCCTCAAAATCAAAACAAAAAAATGCTGGATTCAATATAACTTGCCAAAGTAGATCTATCAAGTCAACACAGCTGGCCTGCGCAAGTGAAAAAACACGTTAATAGAAATGTATTCGGATACTAAAAGGTATTTTTTGGCACCTATCAATTCACCTGTGGTTAACACAATTGCTGGATTCAAATTTAACTTGCAAGGTGGCTCTATCAACATATCTGGAACTGGGCAAAAAACAGTGCAAAAACCACGTATCAGTAATGTATTCGGAAATATAAAGGTATTTATTGCACCTATCAATTCACCTGAGGTTGACTAAAAAAATTGCAGAATTCACATATAAGTGCAAGAGCCTCAATGAACAAAGCTGTAGTGGTACCAAAAGAGTCAAAAAACACGTATTCTGAAATGTATTCGGAAAAATAAAAGGTATTTTTTGGCACCTATCAATTCACCTGTGGGGGGTAACTACCCAATTGCTGGCTAACAAATTTAAACTGCCAAGGTGCTCTATCAACAAATCTGGACAGGGCAAAATGTATTCTATAATAAAAGGTTATTTTTTGGCACCTATCAATTCACCTGTGGTGACTACCAAATTGCTGTTATTCAACTTTAAACTGCAATGTAGATCTATCAACAAAGCTGGCCTGCGCCAAAGAGAAAAAACACGTAACTGAAATGTATTTGGATAATAAAAGGAATTTTATTGGCACCTATCCATTCACCTGTGGGGTGACTAAAAAAATTGCAGTAAATCACATTTAAGTGCAAGGTGCCTCACTGAACAAAGTTGTAGTGCTGCCAAAGTCAACAAACTACGAACTTGAAAATTTATTCGGCATGCATACAAGTGTATGTTTTTGGCTCACTATCAACCTGTTGCGACTTGCTGGATTCTAAGTAAGAACGATGTGGATATATCAACAAAGGTGGAATGGCCAAAAATGAAAATGAACACCTATCATGAAATGTATACTGATAGTAAAAGTAGGAGTTTTGCACCTAACAAAGAGACTCAGTTACTAGAAAAGATGTGTATCCATAAGTTCAGGCTGCCCAAAATCCAGGAAATATTTCCAATAGAAAACTGTTTAATAATACAGCATTGGAATTTCTACACTATCTTTGGTGAACTTTATCCATATTTCTTTAAAAGCTTTTCTGATTTATTTTCGCCCCGGGGGGCCCCCGCTCCGGCTCCCCCCCTGACTTTTTACAGCATAGAATGCTCCCTTTAAAATTTTCTCTAACCAAACTAATATAAAAACTTCCCAAACTCTAATCTAACTAAATTGTAAGGATCACAGCTAATAGTAGAGGTTTATCTCTGTGAAGAAAATATAATAATTTTCGCTGAGCCTGTTTGACACAAAGCCTGAGCCGCACGTCCTTCTGCTCTGAGACGCTGAGAGACACTGAGGCCTGAACAGATAAACCTGTTCTATGTAAAACGAGGTCATGTTATTATTTTATCCGCCAATTGCAACCATACACATGCCAGTCCATGTACCGTTCGCACACACAGCTCACCCTGCCCCCCTATTTCTGTAATCTGATTTGCTGGCCGCCAAAAATTACCGGAAGCGCCGAAAAAAGGCGCGATCTTAATAGATATGCACAGATTTTAACCTAATTAATGCATGATTAAAAAAATCCGATCACCATAAAAACTGTGCCGATTTAAATTTTGTCAAAATAATCGCTCAAACTATCAGAAAAATCATATAAGAAAAACAATTTTAAAATTGTAACTCGTCTCAGTCATTTATCTTATCTCATGCACTTATTGCAATTTTTTTTAAGTAGGTTCTACGTCCCCAAACTGAAGGTACGCATTTGCGAACCCCCTCAATTAAATATTAAACGGGGTTTCGTACAATCTCGAATGCGCCCCCATTTCCATCTCGAAACAAATTCATTCAAAATTTTTTAGGGATTCGAAATAGAAAAAGTTAAACCCCAAACGAGGGGGAGCTCCCCGGGGGGTTTTTCTAGATAAGAGGCTTTCTGGATAACAACTTTAGTTACCATTCGCCCAATGGACTTAATATCAAAAAAGAAATCTTTATATTTTTTTGAAGGTACTGGTTCATTATTAAAATTCCAAAGAGATACAAAAACACATTTGCGCTGGGACAGTTTTTCCACTAATATGTGGAAATATTTTCTATTACTTTGCTCATATATTTTTTTAGTTTAGTGGCATGAAAACCAAAACCGTTTCAGAGCATTTAAAGGAACTTTAAAATAAAATTGGGTTGTTCTTAAATTTTTTACTTACTTTTTTTATTATTTGTTTTTCTTATGTTTGCACCGCTTTTTTGTTTTTGCGTTGCCTGTTCGCTGGGGTTTTTTGTGTCGCTCTCGTTGGCTTTACACTCGGGTTTACCCGGTTCTGGCAGGGTATTGTCCCCTGGCTCAGGCCGACTTTACGCGCTGCTGCGCTGCGCATCGGCGCCGGCCGGGGGTCTTTATTCAAAGCTGACATCACTCGGGATCCCGGAAGCGTTTGACCCCCGGGTTGGGCGGGCCTCATCTGCGGGGTTCCAGGCCGGCATTCCAAGGAAAAGTCAGTTAAAGGAATCAATAAGGCTGGTTTTGTATGAAAAACATTTCCAGATTAAGGGGTTCGGCCCCCCAAAGTGCGGGATCCTTTTTGCCTTGCCTGCATTGTACGATTCCGTTTTTAATGTTACTTTGAATAAACAGGATTTTACTCTTATCAATGGACCACCATTACTAACAGGACAGCTGGATCACAATTCTGTTTGCATTATACTCCAATGGTACCCTCAGATTGCTATAATAAATAAACAAACCCTAAAATCTAAATCCTATACTAACCACGAAAATGGTGAACACACCAGAAGTGTCCTTAAAAACCCTATGTATTGCCCTGAAACTGTGGCGTCTCATGCTCTCTCTTTATGTCATTAATATGCTCACCAACCCTTTGCCACAACTTTCTAATAGTTTTACCTATATAATTTATGGGGCATGAGCAAGTAGCTATGAAGATGACTCCCTCACGGAAAAGCTCACGGGAAGCTTTTAATAAAATCATAAACATTTTCACCATTCATCATTATTAAAATTTCTGAACCATTTTTGTTTCAGCTGCTCCCTTAGTGATCCATAGTGTACAGCTCCTCTCCAGGGGATACGACCAGTGACAAAAGCTCACAGCTCAGATTTCACCTCTTCTTTCAGGTAGGTACTGTCAGTTTATTCCCTGCATAGTAATCATACATATTCACTCAGTGCTGAGCGAGTGTTGAACCCCAGGTGCTGTCATTCTACTCCTGTTCTCTGTATTCCTTAGTAATTAGTCAAACAGTGTAAGTAAATAAAAAGAAAAAAAGAAACTTCAAGCAAATATGTGTATTGAGATGGAACAAAAAAAAAAAAAAATCCATGTTTGGCTCCTGCAGGTATTTCAACCTAGAACCCTTATGTTGAAAGGCAGAAGGGCTATCCATTTTGCTGCATTGTAGCTGCTCATAGCTCTTTAGCACACTGTGGAGAAAGACATGGTGATGTCAAGCCTGCTGAGTAACATGATATGCAGTTCAATCAAAACATATATGTCCCCTGAAAGCTGAAGCTGGATAAACCAGGCATAAAAATGACTAAATGGCCAAACCCCATTAAGAAAGTCCAATTTTTTTTAGCCCGAAAATTTTTTGATACTCAACATTTATTTGGCAGCCATGATTCATTAGATAACATAGGCAAAACATGATTAAAATAATCAATCTCCCAGACTCTCCCCCTTCCTAAAAATTACACGGGGGATAGGGTGGTAAGTCATGTATGTTCTTTGTCCCTCATAGAAGATTTTAGCATGTCTTAAATAAAGTTTGAACATATTTTACCGGAGAAGATGCCAACTATAATTTTATGTTTAAAAGTGAAATGGGTAATTTTGGGGCTACCATTGGATTCAAATGAAGAACACCTCAAAATTAAAAGGATTTTCCCCCAATTTTTCCCCAAGCACTACTTTTAAATTGGTCTTTGATTTGGATTGGGGTCTCACCACTTCATCTTTCTTAAGAGATCTCAATCTACTACATGACCATACAATTCTGAATGATTCTTCAAGCTATTTTTTTTGAGTAATGGTATCTCAAAAATGTTAATTTAGTTCCTGGACTTGCGTGATAAAGTTCTGAGAATAAGAGCAGTTTCTACAAATCTTTAAAAATTGGCTCCCTCTTAAGAGGGTACGAGGGTGACAACTACTCTAATGTAGAAGGCTGTTTGTGGAAAGTTTTTTTTACAATAAATTGTAGTATAGGAATTAGATTTTAGGGAAAGTTTCTTTATTAAGAATCCAGGGGACCATTGGGGCTTCCTGAAATATATTTGGAGGTCATGGGGTAAGTGCTTGTTTCTAATATCTTTGAAACACTACTCTTTGGTTATGGCTGTAATTTGATAGATTACGCTTCTTTCATCTTAAAACTAATATTATTAACCCAAAAATTGCCCTTTTACATTAGGCAAGGACTTTCCTGGATTTGAGGATTTTTTATCTATTTATATATTAAAAGTTACATTTTAGGGATATTTCTTTTCACTCTTTTCAGTGATTTCTGCTTCCATATCCCATTTTTTACTAATATTTCTTTGTGATAACTGAATCCCTTCTGTCATCTAACATTGCTCCTATAAGGCATAATGACAGCGGTAATTAGACATCACCTTTAAATGAAACAAAAAAGTCTGGGTGCAGTTTTTGAAAAACATAATATAACAGTTTATTAAGACTAGATTACTAAAACAGGTGATTGACTGGTCATGGGATTTATTTTAAAGCTTAGCGTTATAAAGGCTTTTTTCTCTAACACAAGGATAATAGTCAGCTGTCCCATGGGGGACCAAACCTGCATGATAATTTAATAAATTAATCTAAAGGGATTTTTTAGTTTGATTCATTTCTTATTATTACTGTTTTTTTTTTTATATATAACAGAAACAGACACACATAATAACATTAGCAGTCAGTACAGAGACGCTAAATACTACACATATTGATTTATGTACTGATGTGCTTACCTGGAAAGGGGGGTTTTGTGAAACATTACAATCATAAAGTTGATATGAGTTGAAGTTTAATAAGTGCATTATTTTCACATTTTGCAAAAACTTCTTTGGAAGGCTTCATACATAAGCATTTTTTAGAAAACACCCCTGCCGTTTTTTGATGCAGGTTTTTTGAGCAAAATCCAGAAGTGGACACAGCAGGAAGTAGTATAGGTCCTTTGTTTATATACCCATTATGCTTTTAAATCCACACGTTTTCCCTAAATAAAATTTTTTTTTTTTTTTTTTTCAGATTTATTAATACTGTTGACAATGTAGACAGTGTAAATGTAGAGAAGACAAAGTCTAGACTCTTAAAATGTGCAAAAAATTATCTACAACACATAAAAATGTGATGTTCAGTATGTATACCAGTATTTTGGCACAAATAGCCAAAATAAACGTGTCCTGTTATGTGTAAACCACTGTTACAGTAGTAAATAAATCCCCAGCACCATTGCCATAAAATAATTGTAACATAAAGTGAATCCCCTATTAGGTGATCTTCATTCCTCAAATACTTAATGCTTGTGAACTGTGTGGAACACACCAGATCAACGCTAATGAAGATTAAGGACACATTAATGGTTTAGGCTGATAAGCATTGTCATGACATTTAAGAGGAAATCAGAGCTGTTTATATCTGCGTTTATTGCAAGCATTGAATGTTGAAGATCAGCTCATGCACATAATAGCTCTCTCATTAATATTCCGTGTAGCGTATTAGAGTTATTCTTACTATGATTTACAATTGAGCTTGTGTTTTTTTTTTACAGTCATAACATTCAGACAAATGTGAAGTCACTTTATTGATTTAACAACCTTTGGAATAAATTAAAATCTTGTTTGTAACATATTTAAGACATTTATGGTTAAATAACAACATAGTTTTATAATGACCTGAATTTAACAGGACATTTCTAGGTTTAGACACAGTTTGGGTTTATGCCCCCAGCAAGACTACCAAGTCTTAGTAAATTAACCATATTAAACTTCTCCCTTGACAACACATTACTAATAAAGCCAGTATATTGGAGCATCAATTACAGAAAAAAGGGGATTCTGTGAATACGGGTGATCCAAAATTTTTCTTGGGGGAGATCCAGGGCATCATAGATTATGACACGCAATGTAATGTATAGGGCTAGTTTTGTGTGAGCAATGTAATGTTCATTGCTCACATATAGTACCTTTTATTTCCTCACCAAATCACCTTGTATGATTTCAGGCCACGCTTTTATGGTAATTTTGCACATTATCACAGTTGCCAACTTTCGCGAGGAGGCATCAAGGAAACTTCACAAAGGCATTGAAAAGCTCAAGTAGAACAATATGCACAATGTTAAAAGACCATTCAAAATTGCTTTTAGGTACCCAGGAATTACAGTCCTTTTGCTTACCTGCAATTCATTTCTAGCTGCTGCCACTGAATCATGTGACCTGCACTCTGAGTTGCTAAAACACACAGCATGGTTGAGTGACGCAATAGTTAATCTCTCTATGCATTTCTATGGGAGGTTTAAAGTCAGTCTCAAACAAATGCATAGAGAACCAGAGTTCCAATCAGCATCAAAAGCACAGTGTCTTTCTGGTCCTTTAATTTTGTTGAATCATTCTGTTGTCAGATATGTATTTCGCTGAATATAAGCAATGTTCCTGGTAATGATATATACATACAAGCACTCTCTAATGAACTAAAGGAAAATAAAAACTGGAGTGATCCTTTAAAAAAAAGTATTCTTGCTCATTATACATTTTTTGTTTTCAGGATTCCTCTAACAACTAACTGTGCTATTTCATACAATGCAAAAAGGAATACTGACACATTTCAGCCTAGCAAGTGTGGGATAGTGGAACAACCTCCTTGTCTTAACCTAGGGAACTATAATCTTATGTATAATTAATTATTACAAACTGACATGCTGCATTCTGCTGTTTTCCCACAAGGTGTCATGGCCAATGCTGTTCTGAAAGTTTAACCTGTGTGTAATGCATGGGAAGACACATGATTGGGCATGTGACTGGGAGGAGGAGCTTGGGCTGAAAAGCGATCTTAGAGAGCAAAAAATAGAAAAGAGAGACTGTAGACAGAGAATCAACATTGTGCATTGTTCCTCTTAGATCCCCCTGCTGCTGTGGAGTGTAGCTGTACTTGTTGGTGACTGAGTCTTGCTGAGAGAGGAGTTATTGAATTGGAGAGGCGGGCACAGAGACAAAGTGGACATTGTGCCAAGTCCAGTTGCGGAGAGGAGTGACCGCCATCTTTGGTACCAAACTCTGAAAGAGGGACCCCTCATCCAGGAACTGTGACCAATTGCTAGTCCAAAGTAAATCCGGGTTGGTAAGCATGCATGCCAGGCTTTTTGGGACTGTTACTAGACCTGTAGTTAGATAAGTTAGGGCCTCGGTCTGTGTCAGACCACAAGCAATCGTCCAGGAACAGTACCAGTGTGGGACATCAAAGTAAGCCTTACATCAGTGCTATCAGCTCTGCATCACACTTGGCCAATATACTTTCATTGTTATCTGTGTTCTAGTAATAGTGGGTATAATTGATAAGTTTGTAAATCCGCTGGTGGGTAAAGTTACTATGTGTCCGGAGAACATATTTACGACGACACACTGAGTAGTGCAGGGGCCTTGGCTCACACTTATGTGTTTGTAATTCTGGGGTTTCTGAGTACACTCATTCATATAATTCAGTACAGTAGAAATTTGGTTGAACTGGTGTTTGAGTTGCTTTCCTTGTTTGTGACTTTGCTGTCTTCTGGAGAGCCAGCATGGTACACAGTTTACACAAGGACAAAAGAACACTCTTTTGGATTATATGAGGTGAATAGCGGCTATGGATACATTGTTCAGCAAATGCACTGTGAAAGCAGCCTCTCTTTTTAGGCACTGCTGGAGATTACATCCTGATTAGTATGTCTATTTGAATGGGTGAGAACCACATACATTGCAGTCAGCACCCCTTTACCATTATCTTTGATAGAATAATAAAATCACTCTCAGGGTAGTACATTCATGAAACACGTACAGGGGATCACACATAAGACTGCATTATACAATAAATACAATATACAATAAAGTATAGGGCCTATACTTTACACAGTATATCATAGCAAGGGCTAGACTTAGCCTGAAATATGTAAGCTGTTGTTGTTTGTCTTGCTGTGTCCTTTTGGATTTTTACTTTCATCAATAAAGACTTGAAGATTTTACATTCACTTGGGATGCGGGATCATCATCCTTTTATCATATCTGAGACTGCTATATGTTTGGATCACACACTGGGTCCGTGTATCCTATCAATTACTCAAGCAGGTACAGCAGACTTTTCCTTTCTGCTCATAGTAAGGGATCACTCTATAAATCAGACTAGCACATCTTGGCAGGAGGTGAGGGCTAAAACCACCTGGTTACACCACTTGTTTGACTGGGAATGACCCTGGACCACATGGGAACAGCCCCTCACCGCCTGGCAAAATACCTGGACCATCTGGAAATGTCCCCTGCCTGCCAAGGATTTCCCCCTGACTGCTGAGAACGTCACAAGACCCACCTGCTTGTGGTACAGGTTGAGGGATGCTAGAAATCCTGTGGTGAGCCCAGGGCAGTTCCTAGGCTAAATTTCACTCAGGGCGAGGTGAAGAAATTTCGCCCCCCCTCCCCCATGTAACATAATGTGCCACTATGCGACACAGTGCATCACCATCATCCAAAGCCAAAATATACAAAAAGCTTTACCACAATGTGCTACGTATAAAACTACTAGATAAGTCATACAGTTACCAAATAACACCGCTACACCAACCAGAATCCCAAGACCACATATCACCATAACACAGTGACCGAATAATACCACCACACCATGACCACATATTACTACCATATAGTGACCGAATAATACAAACTGACCATTACTGAGTATAAACTATTATACTACAACCAATATTACCGGTGTACAGTGACCATACAGTGGTGGATTCCCGCTGTACACAGGCTCTGCAGACATATAAATGATTACAGTAAAGTTATATCTTGTGACTCACAGGAGACGTCTCTGAAGAGTTGTTCTCTTTCTCTTCCTCTTCTTCTTCTCCAACTGTCCCAGACGCCATGATGACTACTCCCGACTCTTCACTGTAAAATTTACAAAACAAATATCTTAAGACTTCTCAATTTATCAGCACTTCTCTACCAATTCTTATCTCTATACAAACTCCCCATCTACTGTATAGCATCTCATATGGTAGCCATGTAATATGCCCCCTGTAGCCATATAGTAGCCCCCTGTAGCCAGAAGATGCCCCCCTGTAGCCAGAAGATGCCCCCCTGTAGCCAGTGATTACCCCTGTAGCCAGTGATTCCCCCCTGCAGCCAGTGCGGCCCCTCTGCATGCAGTGAATGCGCCCTCTAGCCAGTGTATGCCCCCCCTTGTAGCCTTTTGATGCCCCCCTGTAGCCAGTGTTTCCCCACTGTAGCCAGTGAATGCCCCCCTGTAGCCAGTGAATGCCCCCTGTTGCCAGTGAATGCCCCCCCCCCCTTGTAGCTAGTAGATGCCCCCCTTGTAGCCAGTAGATGCCCCCTATAGCCAGGTAGTAGCCCCTGTAGCCAGTGATGCCCCCTGTAGCCAGAAGATGCCCCCCTGCAGCCAATGAATGCCCCCTGCAGCCAGTGATGCCCCCCTTGTAGCCAGTAGATGCCCCCCCCCCTTGTAGCCAGTGATGCCCCCTATAGCCAGGTAGTTGCCCCTGTAGCCAGAAGATGCCCTCTGTAGCCAGAAGATTTCCCCTTGTAGCCAGTGATGCCCCCTGTAGCCAGTGATGCCCCCTGCAGCCAGTACATGCCCCCTGCAGCCAGTGATGCCCCCTGCAGCCAGTGATGCCCCTCCTGTAGCCAGTGATGCCCCTCCTGTAGCCAGTGATGCCCCCCCTTTGTAGCCAGTGATGCCCCCCTTTGTAGCCAGTGATGCCCCCCTTTGTAGCCAGTGATGCCCCCCATAGCCAGCGATGTCGCCCTTGTAGCCAGTGATGTCCCCCCTGTAGCCAGTGATGCCCCCTTGTAGCCAGTGATGTCCCCTTGTAGCCAGTGATGTTCCCCCTTGTAGCCAGTGATGCCCCCTTGTAGCCAGTGTGCCCCCCTTTGTAGCCAGTGTGCCCCCCTTGTAGCCAGTGATGCCCCCTTTGTAGCCAGATGCCCCCCCTTGTAGCCAGTGATGCCCCCCTTGTAGCCAGTGATGCCCCCCTTGTAGCCAGTGATGCCCCCCTTATAGCCAGTGATGCCCCCCTTGTAGCCAGTGATGCCCCCCCTTGTAGCCAGTGATGCCCCCATTGTAGCCAGTGATGCCCCCCTTGTAGCCAGTGATGGCCCCACGTGTAGCCAGTGATGCCCCCTGTAGCCAGTGATGTTCCCCTTGTAGCCAGTGTGCCCCCCTTGTAGCCAGTGTGCTCCCCCTGGAGCCAGTGATGCTCCCCCTGGAGCTAGTGTGTCCCCCTGTAGCCAGTGATGCCCCTTCCTGTAGCCAGTGATGCCCCCTTTGTAGCCAGTGATGCCCCCCTTTGTAGCCAGTGATGCCCCCATTGTAGCCAGTGATGCCCCCATTGTAGCCAGTGATGCCCCCTTTTGCCGTGAGACCCCTGTAGACAGTGATGCCCCATTGTAGCCAGTGATGCCCCCCCTGTAGCCAGTGATTCCCCCATTGTAGCCAGTGATCCCCCCGTTGTAGCCAGTGTGCCCCCCTTGTAGCCAGTGATACCCCCATTGTAGCCAGTGTGCCCCCATTGTAGCCAGTGATGCTCCCCCTGTAGCCAGTGATCCCCTCCCCTTGTAGCCAGTGTCCCCCTTGTAGCCAGTTATGCCCCCCTTGTAGCCAGTGATGCCCCCATGTAGCCAGTGATGCCCCCCTTGTACCCAGTGATCCCCCCTTGTAGCCAGTGTGCCCCCATTGTAGCCAGTGATGCTCCCCCTGTAGCCAGTGTGCCCCCCTGTAGCCAGTAATGCCCCCCTGTAGCCAGTGATGCCCCCCTGTAGCCAGTGATGCCCCTGTAACTAAATATAAAATAACAAAAAAGTACTCACCTGGGTCCGCGCGTCCCGGTCCGGAGCTGATGAGCGATGGGAGCTGCAGAGCAGTGTAAGTGGCGTGACGTCACCACGCAGCTCCCAGGGATCTCCTCGGTGGCAGAGCTGAGCGCCGAGGAGATCGAGCGTCACAGGGGGCGCGGTGAAAGTCGTGCGCCACCCGGTAAGCTGAGTATGTATCGGCGCTCAATGAGCACTGATACATACAGGGGAGGAGGCGGGATGGGAACGATCCATCCCGCCTCCTCCCTGTGACAACAGCTGCTGGCTCTGCGCGACTGTTATAAGACAGTCGCACAAAGAGTCAGGGCCCTTGCTAGGGGCGAGCGGCCGCTGCGCCCTCCTCAGGGGGGCGGAGCCGCGGCGCCCCCGGCGATCGCACGCCCCGCCCGCCCCTAGGAACGGCCCTGGGTGAGCCCCAAGCAGCTGTATGTTGTGTAGTCTAGCTGTATGTAATAGTAAGAAACAATACTGTGTATAATATAGGGTGATGCTGTATATAATAAAGGTTGATGCTGTATATAATTACAAGGGATGGCACTACATATAATAATTAAACAAAATTCTGGGTATAATGATAAGTGAGGGCACTGTATAGAATATGAGATGGTGCTGTATGAAACAAGGCACTAAATGGGCTAAACTTACTGAACAGGGAGAGAAAGTCCAAAAAGCCTTCTTGTGCTGTAGACTATCCATGGCTCATAGTGCTCAGGTTTAGGCCATCTCTGTGTCACTACTTTCTTCATAGATCTGACACGAAATTCTAAGAGGAGACAATAGTAAATATTTGATGGGGCAGCCATGTCCCTTGATTGTTGTGCAACACAGCCACCTGCATTTGGCAGTAGCACTGACTTGGGACCAGAGAGCTAACATATAAAAACAGTACAGAAAAAGGAAATTTTTTATCAGAATATCTGTACTGATGATAAACAGATAACACAGAAAGAGATAACCTATGGCTTAGGACCCAAACACTTGTTTTAACACAGAAGGTATACAATTTGACTCAGGATAAACCATAAACAGGTTCCTTATCAGGAACTAAATAATGGATACTTACAGTAAAAAATCATTCCAGATCCATACTGGCTCTCCAGCTGAACTAATCCAGAGTAGCTGAGTAGAGATGAGCGAGCAGTAAAATGTTCTAGTTCAATTACAACCTCGAACTTTAGTGTGTTCAGTTCGAGGTTCTACTCAAACTAGAACTCGAACCCCATTAAAGTCAATGGCAGAATATGTTCTGGCTAATTTTTATACCTAAACAGGTGAGAAGCTTTAATTACCATCCATAACAGTAAACTGGATACATGGAACAATTTAGTGAAGAAAATGTCGCTCTAAAAGTGACAGAAAAAAATTGATAGGCTAAAACACTTCATTCCTTTCAATGGCTAACTGAAAAGATGAGGACAGCTAGCAAGCAGGGGCGTAGCCATAGGAGGTGCAGCAGTAGCAGCTGCTATGGGGCCCTGAATCCTGATGGGGCCCAAAATCCCCTTTAACACATAGGAGATTTAGAAACAGTGTGTTATAAAATTACTGAACCCCCAAAACTGCAAACACAGAACTTTTGGGCACTGAGTATGATTTAGCAAATCCAAGCACTCTGTATAATATATATCCATGTATATGAGAGTTAAGCATTATGTGAGCCTGCAAATGTCACCAAATAACAGCTTCTGGGTGTGGGAATGATGCAGCCAGCAATACCGAACTCCCTAACTATTGATGTCTATGGAGAGGAAAATGCTATCTAACTAACTAAGAGCAGTCTGTACTGTACAGACTGAGCTGAAAATGGCTTTCACAAGGCAATACAGTGAAATATATATAACATGGTCATGTGATTTTAGCAGCCAATGAGAGCCCTACACCTCAGTGATGACGTTTTTGACACTTCTCTGTGCTCAGCACTGATTGGATGACCGCCAAAAGTGCAGAAAGTCACTGAAAAATAAACTGAAAATGACGTGTTGAACTAGAACTGGAAATTTGAATGAACAGTAAAATATTCGGTTCGTTTTGAGTTCTAAAAATTCGAGAAGTTCTACTGAAACTTAACTTCTCTAGAAGGGTTCAAACAATACTAGAGCTGAGCAATATTTTGAATTACTTCTCTATTAAAAAGATAACACTGTATTTGTCTGAGGAGTTAATTCTACCTAGTATCACTATGAAATTACCTCGACACACTCCACCCCTACTGCCTATCAACTTTAACCCCTTAACACTGATGCCTTTTTTTTTTTTACTTTTGTTTTTTCCCTACTCACATTCCTAGCTTAACTTTCATAACTTTTTTTATTCTTCCTCCTAGATAGACATATGGGGGCTTTTATTTTTCAGGACAAGATGTAGTTTCTAAGAGTGTTATTCATATTAGCATAGAATATACTAGGAAAAGGCAAAAAAAATTCTAAGTGGGGCAAAATGTGAAACAAGTACTTGCACCAGGTTTGCAGGAGCATTTGTTTTTACGGTGTTCATTCTTTGGTAAAAATTATATGTTTTCTGTATGCTACAGGTTGGTACACATTTGGCAATACCAAACATGTAGGGTTTCCCTTTTGTTTTGGTACCGTAAAAAAAATTCCAACCAATAACTTTTTTGTAGTAAGGCTATGTTCACACGGCTTATTTCAGAACGTATTTACATCGGATTGCCGATCGTAAATACGTTCTGAAATCAGTTGAAAATCAGTTGCAAATAAGTGCCACTAAGTGTGGCACGTATTTGTAACTGATTTCCCGACGGATTCACCATCTCCAATCATTGAAGGTGGTGAATCCGTCCGTAAATAATTGACATGCACATTGTTTTTCCGTCCGGATTGCCGTCGTCAATCCGCGGCGGCAATCCGGAACGGAAATACGGAAATCAATAGAAAATAGGCTGTGACTTGTTTCTGACTGATTTGCCGACGGATTGACGATCGTCAATCCGTCAGCAAATACGCGGCGAAATAAGCCGTGTGAACGAGGCCTAACACCTACAGACGTGAGTGAGGATGCATTTTTTATGGGCTGAAGTGTACGTTTTATTGCTAGAAGCTTGGAATGCATGCAACTTTTTTATTAAATTTATTCCAATTTTTAGGGGATGTGAAAAAACAAAACAACACAATTTTGGAGTTTGTAAATTTTATTTCTTCTACGGTGTTCAACGTACGGGATAAATGATGTTATATTTTAATCGGACTTTTTCGCACACATTGATACCAAATATGTGTAACTTTTTTTATTTTATTTTTTTATTTGTAAAATGGCATAAGGGAGGTGATTTGAACTTTTAATATTTTTTTGGTTTTTTAACAAAAGTTCATCTCAATACTTTGTTATATATCCTTTGTTGGCAATGACAGCGATCAAACGTTTTCTGTAAGTCTTCACAAGGTTGGTACACACTGTTGCTGGTATGTTGGCCCATTCTTCCATGCAGATCTCCTCTAGAGCAATGATGTTTTGCGGCTGTCGCTCGGCAACACGGACTTTCAACTCCCTCCAAAGGTTTTCTATGGGGTTGAGATCTGGAGACTGACTAGGCCACTCCAGGACCTTGAAATGCTTCTTACAAAGCCACTCCTTCATTGCCCTGGCAATGTGCTTGGGATCATTGTCATGCTGAAAGACCCAGCCACGTTTCATCTTCAATGCCCTTGCTGATGGAAGGAGGTTTGCACTCAAAATCTCACAATACATGGCCCCATTCATTCTTTCATGCACACGGATCAGTCATCCTGGTCCCTTTACAGAGAAACAGCCCCAAAACATGATGTTGCCAACCCCATGCTTCACAGTAGGTATGGTGATCTTTGGATGCAACTCAGCATTCTCTCTCCTCCAAACATGACGAGTTGTGTTTCTATCAAACAGTTATACTTTGGTTTTATCTGATCATATGACATTCTCCCAATACTCTTCTGGATCATCCAAATGCTCTCCAGGAAACTTCAGACAGGCTCGGACATGTACTGGTTTAAGCAGGGGGACACGTCTGACACTACAGGATCTGAGTCCCTGGTGGCGTAGTGTGTTACTGATTATAGCCTTTGTTTTGTTGGCCCCAGCTCTCTGCAGGTCATTTACTAGACCCCTGCGTGTGGTTCTGGGATTTCTGATCAACATTCTTGTGATCATTTTGACCCCACGGGGTGAGGTCTTCCGTGGAGCCCCAGATCGAGGGAGATTATCAGTGGTCTTTTATGTCTTCCATTTTCTAATTATTGCTCCCACAGTTGATTTCTTCATACAAGCTGCTTGTCTATTGCAGATTCAGTCTTCCTAGCCTGGTGCAAGGCTACAATTTTGTTTCTGGTGTCCTTCAACAGCTCTTTGGTCTTCACCATAGTGCAGTTTGGAGTGTGACTGTTTGAGGTTGTGAACAGGTGTCTTTTATACGGATAACAAGTTCAAACAGGTGCCATTACTACAGGTAATGAGTGGAGGACAGAAGAGTCTCTTAAAGGAGAATTTGCATGACTGTGAGAGCCAGAAATCTTGCTTGTTTGTAGTTGACCAAATACTTATTTTCCACCATAATCTGCAAATAAATTCTTTCCAAATCAGACAATGGGATTTTCTGGATTTGTTTTCTCATTTTTTCTCTCATAATTAAGGTCTACCTATGATGTCAATTGCAGGCCTCTTTCATCTTTTTAAGTGGGAGAACTGGCACAATTGGTGGTTGACTAAATACATTTTTTTCCCACTGTATATTTATGTTATGCTACAGTGTGTAAATTGTAAAAATTACAGTTCGTTTGGAAGCATCAAGTATAACATTTACTTATACACCTGCATATCCATTAATATAGCCTATTTGCATGGATAGTTTACATGTCTTCCCTTGTTATTGCTGTCTATATTCTATACACATCCCACTTCATTTCGATTCAAACTTTGGCAGCCTACATGTCAAGGCTAAAAAATAGAATAGCCTCTATCTGAAATGAAATAATTTTGTTGTTCAGTTCCGAACGATTTTGTAATTTCATGCTTGTGTATGATAATTTTATGCTGTCCTGCTCCACGTAACTCTTTTCTGCCAAGCCCTGACAGGTGATAAATACAATGCTTTCCACCCTGCATGTGACGAAAGAACTTGGAGAGAAAAAAATATTGTAATTTACACATTTCAGCCTTAACTGCAATAACTTTGACTCTATTCTTGCTTCATTGTAAACCTCTGTTCATGTAAACACTGCCACCTCTACAATTTTTAGAATGAGAAGGTCATAAAAAAACAGTATTGTACTTGAACAAGTGACTAAAATGTTACATTAGATTTCATCTTTGGAAGTGACATTCACATGTCATTGTACTTTTTTTTTTTTTTTTTTATAGACACATGTCAACCTCTTTGTCTAACAGGAAGAAATCTCCCCAAAACTGAAACGACACTCCACTTGAGCATTTTACACATAAAGGATATTTGTATTAGGCAAGGTTGATAGAAAATACAATTCACTCCATGTATTTTCATCAAAGGTATATTCCAAAGTGACTCATGGTTTCAAACAGATCTAAATGTTTCAGTCAAAATTATGGCGCTTAGACTCCCATTTTGAAGCGCATTTTAATAGTGTAGAATGCGGCTGAATTTATAAACCCGTTCTACTGCAGGTCATTAATCAGGCACATTCCACCACAGAAGCGACACATCTGGCTCAGGTAAACCACTGTTAAAGTGGTTTACTTGTTCCAGCAGTAATGCACCTAGATTTGCCATACTGAAGCTATGAATATGTAGCTTCGTACGGTTCTAGTGCACACCGCCTCCAGTACTCCCCCATCTCCCCCCGAAATCAGGCGCATTACAAAGTGCCGCGGGCGCTCTGTAATGCGTCTGATATTGGCATGCGGGAGTTATAAAAATATAGCGAACGGGGCTGCTCTAGTTCTCAGGCTCAAAAGACACCAGACTCCTAGCGCAGCTCCCTTCATCTATGTCGGCCTAAATTTTTATCAATGGAACATCTCTCTACTTCAACCTTCATAATCCTGGAGCCTTCTGGAGCACAGGATTAATTTAAATTCCTTATATTTGTTGTGTATGGACACAACAAATATAAGGAATTTAAATTAATCCTGTGATCCAGAAGGCTCCAGGATTATGAGTAGTATAATATAAGTAGACCCTTTGATGATTTCCGAAGCTGTAGGGTCTATATGGTTAATTCCAGTGCAGATGAACTACACCTCTCAGCAATCCAACACCAATAGGCCAGACATTCACATACATGTACACCTGCTACCAAGGTGTGAACACCTGTCTGCACATCACACCTATAACCATCTAATATCCACCTTCTGTGCAATTTTAAAATTTTTACAGAGCCTGCTCGTCACAGCAAGCTTCAGGCTCCCACTTCCAGTTCAGGCTGTGGGTGGTTCTACGCAGATAACTGACATTTCAGCTCTGCTATTTCTAGATGAGCCTGTTTGAGGGCTATTGGTGATGGACTGGTTTTAATAGCAGGAGACAAGAGCAAAGGGTTAAGATTGTCAGAAATCAAGATAAACAAGCTCCTGTGCTGCTGAAAAGATACAGCAAGGATTGACGTTACCTTCTCAGCAACTTCTAGAGCAAAGACGTGTTCAGCAGCCTATATAAGTGTATGCACTGGTAGCATTTCTTGGTCACTGCATTTAAATTTTTCATGCAAAGTTTTCATGCAATAGAAAAGCAGCCTTAGAAAAACACACACATTTTATTGTATACTTTTTATATTGTGTGTTATTGGATTGTATTGAAATAGTATCATGACAAATGATATGACTTTGCATCTTAAAAAGAGTAAAGGTGGACACGACACATATTATAAAACTTATGCAGCATTTTATTTCATTGTCTTTGCAGAATTTTGTTGTTGTTGTTGTTGTTTTTATCATCATGTAGCATACCTTTTTTCAGTGATTTTTTTTTTCCCAGAGGATTCCTTACAGAAAGCTGTAAAATAAAATTAAAAAATAAAAAATTAAAAATGTCACCGAAAATTCATTTAAAAAATGACGGTAAAATGTGTGAAATGCATGATGTTTCATGCATTTTTAATTAAAGATAATCGTATGAAGAATGGAAAATCCCGAAAGGAGGCATCTATGTTGCTGGTGCAACCAAAGATATATCTATGCAGCATAACATTGCTCTTGTCATAGTATGACAACCTATCTGGGCCTCTCCAACAAGTGGGGGCATGAAAGAGAGGTCAAATTGGTAAAGTTATGTTAAAGGGGTTGTTGACACAGTACAAATGTTAAGACCTCTATTAAGAATTTTAAACCGCACTCAAAGGAGTATAGGCACTTTCCTCAAAGGCACTTTCCTCAAAGCCTCAATTTGCAACAATTATGTAAAAAGATACTCCTAATGAAACATTACTGAAAGATATTTCATAAAAAGTTCCTTTTTAATTGTATCAAAATTTAAAGTATTTAAATGCAATATAAAGTTTCTCACAAAGTTGAGTAAACACTTGCGGTTATTGTAGCTCACCAAACTTGGAGTAGTGAGTCCTAGTGAGACACCCTGAACAGGGAGAAGCGTCCGGAGTATGAGATCGGGGAAAAACCCCTTTAAGGCATGGAACATCACTGCTGCATCTGCTGATTGGCTGCAGTGGTTGCTTGACACTCAATTATATCATTGGTAAAAGTTAAAATAAACTTGATTGCTAATCCTATAATTTACACCAGCAGTTAAAAGTTTCATCTCCTGCAAGCTATGCAGTGCAATCTATGGAAGATGTTCGTAAATTACAAGCAGATGTGGACACACGGACGTTTGTGCATCCACTTTGCAAATGAGATTTAATGTGGGATTAATGTAAAGTTCTGCATCTGGGTACTAACAACCTCCAGGCATCATATTTTCTAGGGTGTGAAAAACTGGGAGAATTGTTTATTGAGAAGGATCTGGGTGTATTTGTAGATCATAGATTACAGAACAGCATGCAATGTCAGTCAGCTGCATCTAAGGCCAGCAGGATATTAGTATGTATTAAAAGAGACATGAAATATGACCTCTATATAAATCATTGGTGTAGCCTCTTTTGGAATATGCTTTTAAGTTTTGCTCTCCAGTTTCTAGAAGGGATGTACTGGAGTTAGAGAATGTACAAAGATAAGCAACCAAACTACTAATGGGAGTGGAGCATCTTAGTTATGAGGAGAGGTTAAAAGAATTGAATTTATTTAATCTTGAGAAAGAAGGCTACAGGGAGACAAGATTAATTTATATATGTATAGAAAAGTACATACAAAAAGTATGGGGAAAAGTTTTTCCATGTAAAACCCCTCAAATGATAAAGCGACATTCCCTTCATCTAGAGAAAAAAGGATTTAATCTTCAGAGGAGAAAAGTCTTCTTCACTGTGAGAACTGTGAAACAATGGATTAGCCTGTCTGAGGAGCTGGTCACAGCAGGAGCAGTTGAAGGCTTCAAGAAATGCTTAGATAACTACTTACTACTAAGTAATATTAATTCTTATATTTATATGTATCTATATAAGGACCCGTTTACACGGCAATGGACAAATGCCAGTCGGTTTATCCAACTGGTATTTGTCCGGTTTGTGTGCCATCCCCATGGCCGCGGAGGGGATGACTTTTCTCCGCGATGAGGTAAGAAAACCCTCCCCCTTCCCTTTCACATGCAAGTATTTCATCCGAAAACCCTGGGTGGAAAACCTGTGCGGTGTGGGACTGCTGCACGGGTTTTCAATAGCGGCCAGTTGTGCTCGTTTGAGGCCGATTTTTCAGACAGTCAAACCGGCCGCAAACCCGTACTGTGGTAACATGCCCTAAAATGTCTAGATTCAGTCTGATGGCACTTTTGGGATCAGAAATTAAATATTCTTTTTGGGATAATTGGTTCTTGCCTTATGGGTTCCAAGTCTTCATCAATAGAGGAAACAAAGCTTAGGAATTATCTGTACCCCTCCTTTCATCCACATCTTTCCTAACCATTGGTTGAACTTAATGGACAGATTTTTTTCAACTGTACTAACTATGTAACTATAGGATTGGTCTACAAAAACACAAGTAAATTTTTTAGGCATGTTGACATGGAATCAAATTATCTATAAGGGGTTCTTGCACAGTCATCAATACTCCCATTTAAGGCATTTACAGATGCTTCACAATAAGACCAGCCTAACAGATTGAAAAGCACAAGTATTACATTTTTTATAATTGTTATACACTAAAAAGACATAGGGCCACATGTATGAAACGGTTTTAGTCTAAAAGTCACTTTTTTCCTTATAGAAACCTATGGGCAAAAAAGTGAGTTTTAGACCAAAACCGTTTCATACAAATGGCCTATAAAGTGCATTACAATTCTGTTTTGAAAATATCTTGCATTATGTTGGGCTTAATTTAACAAAACTGTCTAACAGTAAGACTGTTATAGCAACCAATCAGAGCCCAGTTTTTATTTTTTTTAATGAAAGCTGATCTGTGATTGGTTTGCTAAGGACATCAAAGAAAGTTCCACTATTAGGGTATGTTCACACGGCTTATTTTGGCGCGCATTTTGCTGCGTATTTCGCAGCGTCCTGTGCTTAATACACAGGGAAATGCGCCCATAATTATGGTGCTGATCAGCGCGAGCTCCTGAAACACACGATGTACTGTGGTGCATACTGTACGCGCCGCAGTACATCGTGTGAGCATACCCTTAGACAGTTTTGATAAATAAGGCCCATTGTATTTCAGCTTTATATTTTTGCATCATTTTTATGAACTGCAAAGTATGCATATTCCCAAATTTATTTCATCATCATCATCATCATCTATTGTTGGTGTAAGAGTTTACTTTCAGTTCACATATTAAATTATTCCCCTCAGATTATTTCAAAAATGTCACATACAATTGCGACTTTCATTATTTAAAGTCACTGTTTAACCTAGCCTTAAATAGGATAGTAATTGAGCAATATAAAATGTAAAATCACAGGTACATAAGACAGTAAAAAAAAAAAAAAAAACATGGCACAAACTGCTCATGACAGATTACAACTGATCACAAGGGATGCTATCCTTTACTCTGTTGACTTCTAGAATAATTTAGATTGATTAAAAAAGGTCTAGTCTTTTATATGGGTACCAAGCCACAGCAGTGTTGGCCACTTTTTCTGTAAAAAATGGACTTTGACAGGAAACATGCAACTTGATGCTAAACCATGCACTTATTTATCTATCAAAATTCAATTATGAATATTTACTATTGCTGTCTAAAAATTAGATAGTTTAAACTTTGGCTGTCTAAAAATACCTTAGAATTATCACAATAATCATGCTTAGATCCGATAGCCAATAACAGATAATCGCCGAGGACCATTAAAGTCTATGGGAGACGAACAACAGTTTCATTCTTACACCCAAACAGGGCAGGAGAAGCTGGAATTAACATCCACAACAGTAAACTGGATACGTGCTACATCTTAGGCAAGAGAATTAGGCAACAAGAGTCACAGACTATTCACTATCCCTGTCCTGTACCACAGCATGACACTTAAACCTGCATGACCCACAAATTAAAAAGTGCCAGAAGGCAGTATTATTTTAACCATCATTTTAGTTGGACTGGACATTGAATATCCCTGTCCTGGAATGCAGCATGAGCCCCAAACCTGCATGACCTATAGATTAAAAAGTGCCAAAAGAAAGTAGTCTTTTAACCACTGTTTTAGTTGAACTGGACATTGACTATGCCTGTTCTGGACCGCAGCATGAACCTTAAATCAGCATGACCCACAGATTAAAAAGTGCCGGAAAAAGGAGTCTTTCAACCACCATTTTAGTTTAACTGGACATTGACTATCCCTGTCCTGGACCGCAGCATGACCCTTAAACCTGTATGACTCACAAATTAAAAAGTGCTTGAAAAAGGAGTCTTTAAACCACCATTTTAGTTGAACTGGACATTGACTATGCCTGTCCTGGACCGCAGCATGACCCTTAAATTTGCATGACCGACAGATTAAAGGAAGGAGCACCTTCTCTCGTACTTCTGCCTCCATGTCCTACACCCCTCTTTGCTCGCTTACCACCTGCAGTTTGATCCATGTTAAGAAATATAAAAATTTAAAAGGTATGGAAGAGTTTTTGACAGTCTCTTATTGAAAGACGGCAAATCACAGCTATTCTTAAATCCCTCTAATTTCCAACAGCCAACTAGGATTAGAAACAGAATTGTTTCTATCAAATATCTGTGAAATGCGGTCTGGTGGAAGAAACATAACACAAAATCAACAGTGTTCTTCCTTCAGTCCCTGAGATTTACAACTGCCCAGTAGGACTAGCAGTTGATAGTTTTCAACAAACTATCGTACAAATGCACGATTAGCACCAAACTGAGACGCACTGAGTGAAATAGAAGTAATAAAAAGTTATATGGATTAATATGGCGGCCATCGCACCACTGACAACAGGCGTAATTTACTATAAGATATGTATAACACAATATGCATACAACTGAGCTCTATGCGCCAAGCAGAAGCACAGACTGCAAGAAGAGTATTTAAATCTTATATGGATTAATATGGCGGCCTTCGCACCGCTGACAACGGGTGTAATTTACTATAAAATATGTATAAAATAGTATGCGTACAACTGAGCTCTATTCGACAGACGCACGGACTGCAATAAGAGTATTTAAATGTTATATGGATTAATATGGCGACTAGAGCTGGACGAATTTCTCAAAAATTCGATTTGGTGACTTCGCCGAACTTTCCGGCAAAATTGGTTTCGGTCCGAATTACTTCGGGACTAATCGCGTTAATAAAAAGCTATTTCCAGGCTGCACAGAGCCTGTAGGGTGCTGTAGAATGTTATGCCATGCTTAAATATGCAGAGGGAGCTTTGTTTGGTCTTCATACAATGTTGTGTTTTAGTATGACACGCATATGACTGCCGCCGCTCTTAGAATCGCTTTACTATAAAATTCCCTGGGCACTTAAGAGGGCAAAACTGACCAAAAAACTCAAGTGGGAATGTAGCCCGATAAAGTCATGGCAGTGACAGCTGGAAAAAAAACAAGCTGAGGACTCAGGTGGCAACATCAGTGACAGAGTGTGGAGGTGACAGCAGCAGCCACAGCAGCATGAGATCAGAGAGTGGCACAATGACATTCTGGAGGTGGCAAAAACAGGAGCAGGCCACAGAGTGGCACAATAACACAGTGTGGAGGGCACGGCAGCACCCACAGCAGCAGCATGAGATCAGACAGTGGCATAACGACATTGTGAAGGTGGCAAAAAAAGGAGTAGGCCATAGAGTGGCACAATGACACAGTGTGGAGGTGACGGCAGGAGCCACTGCAGCAGCATGAGGTCAGACAGTGGCACAATGACATTCTGGAGGTGGCAAAAACAGGAGTAGGCCACAGAGTGGCACAATAACAGAGGTTGGAGGGCACGGCAGCAGCCACAGCAGCAGCAGGAGGTCAAACAGTGGTACAATGAAATTCTGGAGGTGGCAAAAAAAGGAGTAGGCCACAGAGTGGGACAATGACAGAGTGTGTAGGTCACGGCAGCAGCCACAGCAGCAGCATGAAGTCAGAGAGTGGCACAATGACATTCTGGAGGTGGCAAAACAGGAATATGCCACAGAGTGGCACAATGACAGAGTGTGGAGGTGACGGCAGGAGCAACAGCATGAGGTCAGAGAGTGTCACAATGACAGAGTGTGGAGGTCACGGCAGCAGAATCAGCAGCAGCATGATGTCAGACAGTGGCACACTGACAGGGTGTGGAGGTGACTGCAGCAGCAACAACAGCAGCAGCAGCATGAGGTCAGAGAGTGGCACAATTTCACAGTGTGGAGGTCATGGCACCAGCAACAGCAGCAGCAGCATGAGGTCATAGAGTGGCACAATAACAGAGTGTGGTGGTTGGTGGCAATACCATTCCCTGGTAAAGATGGTGGTAGGCAGATGGAGAAACTGTCAGCAGATGTGTGGCATCAGGCGGGTAGCAGCATCAGAATAGTGGCTGAGGCAGGTAGTTTGAACCCAGACTCATTTCGCAAAGTTTGGGTGAGGCGTCATGGCTGCTTTAATCTGACATGGCTGATATAATCTGACGCGTAAGGCATTGGTGTGTGGTAATCCTGGCCGCTCCACGCCTGATTTATCTTGTCGACAGTCTGTCGTTCCACAGTTCCCGTGGACAAGCGGGTTCTCCTTGGGGCCGGGCAGGACAGCTTCTCCACTGCAAACTCGGCAAGTTGCGGCCACACATCCAGTTTGGCTGCCCAGTAGTCCAACGGATCTTCTAACTAGGGTGGCAGAGTGCTGTCCAAGTAGGCCACCACCTGTTGGTTCAGGGACTGCTCCAGGTCCTGCTGCTGCTGGCGACTGCCCTCCTCACTATGCGGACGAAGGAAGCTGCTCATCAGTGAATCCAGACTTAGATTGCTGCTGAAGGAGCTGGTACTGCTCCTACCCCCCCCCCCACCTTCCTCCAGCAGCCATGGCAGTAGTACGTGAGCGCTGAAGAACCTCCCGGTCAGACCTGTCAGAGAAGGGACGATGCCACACATAGGCAACGGCCAACTGACTACAGAGGATTTCCCTATAGTATTTGAGTTTGTCCTCCCTCGCAGCAGCTGGGAAAAAGGCTCCCATTTTGGACCGGTAGAGAGGGTCCAATAGGATGGAGAGCCAGAAGTCATCCCTCTCCCGGATGGTGATTATTCGGATGTCACTAGCCAGGCAAATCAGCATGCTGCGGGCCATCTGCACAAGTGACTCCGAGGGGCTCCCTGCCTCCATCTCCACTGTATACTGCCACAGTGCTTGCGGGTCATTTGCCTCATCTTCCTCATCTCCATCTACCTCCTCCAGCTGCTCCTGCTCCTCCTCTCTTGTCACCTGGGTAGAAAATCCACTCATTTCACCAGACAATGCTTCTGCTTCAATGACCTCCTCCTCCAGTTCAGTCCCCACCGGACTCATGTGGCCGCGAGATGTAGTCGCCACGTCTCCAGTCCCCTTCCCAGACAGATTTTTCAGCTTCTGTTCCAGGACATGAAGCAGTGGAATGACGTTATTCATCCCGTAGTCCTGGTGACTGACAACGTCGCCTCCTCGAATGGCCTCAGCAAACTGCAGGTGTCACGCATGAGCTGCCACTGGCTGACATCAAAGTTACACAGGGGAGTACTCCTGTCTGTCTGGATCATCAAAAAATCGTTAATGGACTTTCTCTGTTCATATAGTCGGCCCAACATGTGCAAGCTGGAATTCCAACGGGTGGAAACACCGCATATCAGAGTGTGATGGGGGAGGCCGTTATGCCGCTGCAACTCGAGAAGGGTGTTACTGGCTTTGTAGGAATGGATGAAGCGCATGCACAGTTTCCTGGCCATTTTCAGAAGCTTCTGAAGATCGGTGGAAGACTTCGGGAACCTTTTCACAACCAGATTGAACACGTGCGCCATGCAGGGCGCATGGACAATCCCTCCTCGATGCAGCGCGGACACCATGTTCCTCCCATTGTCCGTCACCATGGTTCAGATTTGCAGTTGACGCGGAGAAAGCCACACATCGATTTCTTGCTGCATGACGCGGAGCAGTTCCTCCCCTGTGTGACTTTGTTCGCCGATGCTAGCCAGGTGTAGAACTGCGTGACACCGCTGTCCCCTACACATGTGGTATGTGGAGGCTGAGATGATGGTGGTGGTGGAGGAGGAGGATGCGGACATTGGCGCAGGAGCCGCAGTTTGACAACGTGGTGGAGAAAGCGGCGTCTCCTGTCCAAGTTGTTGGTGTTCTTGGACAGGAATCACATTCACCTAATGGGCCGTAAAGGACATGTACTGGCCCTGACCGTAGTTACAGCTCCAGACGTCCGCGCTGCCGTGCACCTTGGAACAAACCGATAAGCTCAAGGACTGGCCCACCTTCTGTTCTACATATTTATGAAGTGCTGGTACTGCCTTTTTGGAAAATAAATTATGGCTTGGAATTCTCCATCTCGGCCCGGCACAAGCCATTAGTTCTCTGAACGGTGCAGAGTCCACCATTTGGAAAGGGAGGGACTGCAGTACCAATAACTTGGACAGGAGCACGGTCAGCTTCTGCACCTCGAATGGTTGGAGGCAAACTGTTGTCTCTTTGCAATCCCCTCACTGAACAACTGCTGGCGCCATGAGTAGCGAGGAGCAGGAGCATCTGGACTGGGAGATGATGGCAAAGAGAAACAGCTCCCTTCTGCAGAGGTGGTGGAGCCTTGACTGGCTGCAATGGCATGCGTTCCACTGGGCGCTGCTTCTGCTGTTGCTGCGGCGGCAGGATGGACCACCACATCTGAGCCACGTTTCTCCCAGGCCACCGGATGGTGATGCTGCATGTGTTGACGCAGGGCCGTGGTGCCAACGTTAGCTCCCTGGCCACGCTCCAATTTCTGCCCACAGATTCTACATATACCCATATTCGGCTCCTCCGGTGTCTTTGCAAAGAACTGCCACACCGCCGAGTATCTGATTTTACCGCCAACGCTCCGCTACTGCCGCCGCTGCCTCGCTGAGCCCCTGTGCCGCTAGTTTCTTGGACCTGCGAAGCGGGTTTTCTATCCCGTGGCGGCTTGGCTCCCAACCTCACACTGCTGCTACCCTGCTGACTCACGGCCACACAACCCACTTGCTGGCCGCGCCGCTGTCTGACGCGCAAGCTGACGCCCTCTTCTCCTGACGATGATGAAGCCCTTGCGTCACCCGGCTCCCAAGTGCGGTCGGCTCCATCATCATCAATTTCTGTTTCATCGTCACTGCTGTCCTCATCACTGGTCTTGGTATGCAGAGGCTGAACCCTCACAACATGACCTCCCATGCCACTCTCAACATCTATACTTTGCTGCCTACTGCAAGAAGCAGGGGATATTGGCCCCATTTCTTTTCTGCCAAGTAGCTGCTGACTGCCCTCCTCAAATTGTTCATCCTCGCTATATAGTGGCGCTGAGCATAGACCACATAGTAGATCTCTGGCTGAGGGAACTGAATGGGACAGAGGCGGGTTGAGGACAGGTGAGGGCCGCTGACCCGCTCCCAGGCCATGCCAACTAAGGGTTGTGTCTGACGATCCCACCGACTCTTGGCTGGGGTTGTCAGATGTCATCTGGGCGGAAGTGGATGAGCTAATCAACCAATCAAGAACCACTGGGTTGCTGAACAGCACACGGCCGTGTGTGCCGTTTAAAAACACTGTGTATTTTACTGAATATAAAAGCACAAACAGGCTTAATTAACCTTAGGATATGAATTATGCTATAGGCAAAATTTCTTCTTTGGTGGTGAAAAAGAACGTTTCTTTTACTAAGTACAACTGCAGAAAAATACTTAGTTAACCCTTGAATGTAAATTGCGCAAAAGAAATGTGCTGCCAACAATTACCAGCTTTGTAGCGTGTTAAATCGGCGTGTATTTTACGGAACACAACCACACAAAAACTTGTAATTAACCTTCGGTTATGAATGATGCTACAGGCAAAATTTCTTTTTTGGCGGTGAAAAAGAACGTTTCTTTTACTAAGTACAACTGCAGAAAAATACTTAGTTAACCCTCGGATGTAAAGATCGTTTCTTTTAGTGACCACAACAGCAGAACAACGTTTAATTAACCCCTGGATCTAAATTGCGCAAAATAAATGAGGCACTGGCTTATGGGAAAAGAGCTGAGGAGCTCCACAGCGCACTCTATTGAATGTAGTTTTCCTCAGTTCACATGTAGCTCGCAGGAGCCTAGCAATGTGAAAGGGATTTGAGCCAAACCAGTTAAGTTCAACTACAGACAGCTGTTTCGGGGTATTTGCCCCTCGTCAGTGCAGTGTAGAACTTACTGGTTGGCTGGGTGAGAGGCAAGAGTGGCTTCAGAAGGGAAAAATCTCTCCTTAAGGAGAGGAACCAATAAATTGGTCGGTGTGAGGGTTTACTTGCCATTCAGACCTCACTGACTGTTTTGCATAAAGCAATGGCTTATGGGAAAAGAGCTGAGGAGCTCCACAGCGCACTCTATTGAATGTAGTTATCCTCAGTTCACATGTAGCTCGCAGGAGCCTAGCAATGTGAAAGGGATTTGAGCCAAACCAGTTAAGTTCAACTACAGACAGCTGTTTCAAGGTATTTGCCCCTCGTCTGTGCAGTTGTAGAACTTACTGGTTGGCTCACACTTCACACCGACCAATTTATTGGTTCCTCTCCTTAAGGAGAGACTTTTCCCCTGCAAAATAAATGAGCAACCAAAAATTAGGTGGTATTTGGATTGTAAAAACGCTGTTTCTTTAACTGAATACAACAGGAACAGGCTTAGATAACCCTTGGATATTCAATGTGCTCAAGAACTGAGCAGATAGCATTAAAATGTATATGCAGCTGAATTGGAGACACACTGGACTTCAGTTCTAAAACTCAACAAAATCAGAATTAGAACGTAAGAGAAGCAGTCTCTGAGACAAGCTGAGACACCCCACAAAAATCACTGTATAAAAGTGAGTTCTTTAGTATGAGATATCAGAAGCAGCAGTGGCGGCAGCACCTTCCCTACACAGCAGTGAGAGGAGTGTGAGGAGCGAGCATGGCGCTAGGACTTATATAGTGCGGTGACGTCACAGAATCCCGCCGGTCTCTGATTGGCTTCACCTCTGCACATGTCATGTATTCTATGCCTTGATTCCTCCCAGACTTCTTTGCCCCATGTAACACCATGTGCTCGCAGCTATTTTATCAATCAAAGACACGCTTCATTCCCGCGAATCACCCCAAACTTCGACTTCGTTCAGAATCGAAGTTTTCCTGAAATTCTAAACGAATTCCACTTCGTTAGAATCAATTTGCCCATCTCTAATGGCGGCCTTCACACCACTGACAACAGGTGTAATTTACTATAAAATATGTATAAAACAATATGCGTACAACTGAGCTGTATGCGACAAACAAACGCACGGACTGCAATAAGAGTATTTAAATGTTATATGTATTAATATGGCGGCCTTCGCACCACTGACAACAAGTGCAATTTACTATAAAATATGTATAACACAATGGGCGACATGTATGAAGCTCGCCACGTCGGAGCGCAAGTTTTCGAGCGCTCGAACGTGAAAGCTGCACCTCATGTATGTCGGCGCCGGAGGTGCGCTCATACATGCGGTGTAAAGTCCACCGCGCCTCGCCAGTGTGTGAGGTGCAGTGCGGAACTTAGGCGCAGTGCGGGACTGCGTCTTAGATTCGCCGTCCGAGGAGGTGCGCTCATACATGCGGTGAAATTTCCCTGCTCCTCGCCAGTGTGTGAGGCGCAGTGCGGGAACTTAGGTGCAGCAGGGACTGCGCCTAACATGTATTCCGAATCGAGACAGGCTGGAAATGAGCGAAAAATCATTAAACATGTCCGTGCGGCATGGAGTATGAATCAAAAAAGCGTTTTTATTACGTGTAAAACATTATCAGAAAAAGAGCTCAAACCTTCTAAAAAATACATAAATAAAATCACTTTCCAAAAATCTAGAACGGCGCAACATCATGAATTTGGATATTGGAAATTGCCGGGAAATACAGTAATTCAAATTCTGTATGCTCTTCTCATTGGTCGGCAGAAACCAGCCAATCAGAATAGGAGCGACAGGGACCCATTAAAACCTATGGAGAAGTGTTGACCAATCAAATGAAAAGGCGGGACAGTTCAAAATACAGTAAAAATGCAGAAAAGAGCTGATTGGTTGAGCTAGCGTGGGCTTGGCAATCCTGGCCAATCAGAATAGGAGCGACAGGTACCCATTATAACCTATGGAGAAGTATTGACCAATAAAATTCAAAGGCGTGACAGGTCAAAATACAGTAAAAATGCAGAAAAGAGCTGATTGGTTGAAGTAGCAGGGGCTTGGCTATCCCGGCCAATCAGAATAGGAGCGACAGGGACCCATTAAAACTTATGGAGAAGTATTTACCAATCAAATTCAAAGGCGGGACAGTTCAAAATACAGTAAAAATGCAGAAAAGAGCTGATTGGTTGAGCTAGCGGGGGATTGTCTATCCCGGCCAATCAGAGCGCGAGCTACTTTCTCCCATTGTATTCTATGGACAGATCGGGGCACTGAAATCTCGGCTCTCAGCGCCGTGGGGCATGGAGTATGATTAAAAAAATCGTTTTTATTAGGTGTAAAATATTATCTGAAAAAGAGCTCAAACCTTCTAAAAACATAAATCAATCAAATCCCTAACAACGCGTTTGTCGCCGAGACCGGCGCTACATCAGGAATTGCGATATAGAGAATTGCCGGGAAATACAGTAATTCAAAATCTGTATGCGCTTCTCATTGGTCGGCATAAACCAGCCAATCAGAATAGGAGCGACAGTGAACCATTATAAGCTATGGAGAAGTATGGACCAATCAAATGAAAAGTCGGACAGTTCAAAATGAATTCAATGAATTATTTTTTATTTCTTCATTTTCGTTGCACCCATATTATTGTACATTGGCTAATGAAAATAAAGAAACAAAAATTAACTAACTGAATTAATTTTTATTTGTTTATTTTCGTTACCCCCATATTATTGTTCATTTTATATAGAGATCGGTACAACTTAATGAGTGTTATCATTTGATTTCGGCCATGTACAGTTTTATTATAGATTGCATTAGAAAACCCATAATAGCGTCGCTCGCTCTCCCATTGGTCCAAATAACCACGCCTCTTTTAACTTAGCCAATCACAAACAGAGCTCGCTCTGCATTTCTTTTCCCCATAGAACTCTATGAGAAGGTAGCTCACCCGCTGATTGGCTAAGCTGGACGAGCTCCTCTTCCCCCCAACCAATCACAGTACTAGAATATTTCCCATAGACAGTAATAACTTTTAGGGCGCCCTCCTATCGCGCCCTTCTTTCTCCACTCAAAATAGACGCACTACATATGATTGGTGGATTCATATCTGCTGCCTGGGCTCAACCAATCAGCTCTTGTCTTCATTTTTTACTGTATTTTGAACTGTCCCACCTTTGAATTTGATTGGTCCATACTTCTCCATAGCTTATAATGGTTCACTGTCTCTCCTATTCTGATTGCCTGGTTTCTGCCGACCAATGAGAAGCGCTTACAGAATTTGAATTACTGTATTTCCCGAAAATTCTCTATATCACAATTCCTGATGTTGCGCCGGTCTCGGCGACAAACGCGTTGTTAGGGATTTGATTTCTGTATGTTTATAGAAGGTTTTAGCTCTTTTACAGAGAAGGTTTTACACTTAATAAAAACTATTTATTTACTAATACTCCATGCCTCACGGCGCTGAGATTTCAGTGCCCCCATCTGTCCATAGACTACAATGGGAGAAAGTACCTCGCGCTCTGATTGGCCAGGATAGCCAAGCCCCCACTAGCTCAACCAATCAGCTCTTTTCTGCATTTTTACTGTATTTTGAACTGTCCCGCCTTTGAATTTTATTGGTCAATACTACTCCATAGGTTATAATGGGTCACTGTCGCTCCTATTCTGATTGGCTGGTTTCTGCCGACCAATTAGAAGCGCTTACAGAATTTGAATTACTGTATTTCTCGGCAATTTCCAAGATCCTAATTCCTGATGTTGCGCCGATATATATTTTTGGAAAGGGTTTTTTTTTATGTTTTTTTTTTTTTTTTTACAAGGTTTGAGCTCTTTTTCTGAAAATGTTTTACACCTAATAAAAACTTTTTTTTTTAATCAATACTCCATGCCTCACGGAACTGAGAGCCGATATGTATTTCTTTTGAGATCTTCTATATGTATCCTCTCATGTTACATTCTCGCTCAACTTCGCCTCCTCCGGCTCATTTAGACTAACTTCAACTAGGTCTTCCTGTCGGAGCTGTCGAGCGCTGCAATGCGCCGCACCATGCCAAGCCGAGAATCATGCATGCCTCGGAGTATTCTAATGAGCCACATCCCGCCCGAGAAGCCCACACTGCGCCCATTGTACGCCCCTTCATGTGAGGCGCATCCGAAAATGGCGAAGGCTGCGCCTAACATCGCATCCCTACGTCCAACAGGGGATTCGAATCGGTGAGGCGCCATTTTCCCCAGAAAACAGGCGCAAATCCCGATCATACATGTCGCCCAGTATGCGAACAACTGAGCTCTTTGCGGCAAACAGACTCACAGACTGCAATAAGAGTATTTAAATGCTATTTGGATGAATATGGCGGTCTTCGCACCACTGACAACAGGCACAATTTACTATAAAATATGTATAACACAATATGCGTACAACTGAGCTCTTTACAGCAAACAGACGCACGGACTTCAATAAAACTATTTAAAAGTTATAGGGATAAGTTATGCTGGTTTTTGGGAACACTGACACGCAGTGATTGCAATAAAACTGAAAAAACAGGAACAATTTCACCTCCAATCAGAGGTCTGCTGGCCAGAAAAGTGGTAAAAAAGAATGCTTTTTCAATTCAAGGTCACAGAATACACTGAACTGCACAATATCTCCCTTCCTTTCAAAAGTCTCTCCTCCTGCTGCACCAACCCCGCACAGAAAATGAGCTGAACAGGAAATGCAGTTGCATAGATAAAACGAGGTCACGTGATTTTTGCAGCCAATGGCATCCATACACCGCAAAGTGGTGACATTTTACATCCTCCTCACCCCCCTCTATCCTTGGAGCTGATTGGCTGGCCGCCAAAATGACAGGAAACGCTGAAAATGGCGCGATAGTAATAGATTATCTGTAAGATTGTCACCTAAACTATTGTGTGATCGGAAATTTCCGGTAAGCCTAAAAAAGGTGCCGATTTCAACTTTTGCTGATAATATCGCCCTACTGATTACTGCTTCATTGTAAACAATATCCTGTGGAACCGGATGATGAATGCCATGAACTACTGAATGTCTGACTTTGCTTTTGAAGGAAAAAATGAAAAAACAAACTGGTCTGGACAAGAATGATGGTTCCTTTAAATTAATATTTTGTTGTGCAACCTTTTGAGGCAATCGCTACAAACTACAAACTGTAACTCTCAATGAAACTTCTGCCCCTGTCCAGAGGTATTTTAGCCCACTCTTTATAAGCAAACTGTTCTATCTGTCTCAGGTTTAAAGAGTGCCTTCTCTTGACTGCATATTTCAGCTCATCCTATGCATGTTCAGCAGGATTTAGCTCATAGAATCCACTTAATAACAGCTTTACTTTTAGCCATTTTTGGATGTTTTTAGCTATGTGTTTTGAGTCATTATCGAGTTAAAAAACCAATGACCTACAACTAAGACTAAGCTTTCTGACACTGGATAGCACACTTTGCTCCAGAATACCTTTATAGTATTGAGATTTAGGGCGACACGTATGAAGCTCGCCGGGTCGGGGCGCGCTTTTCCGCTAGTTTTCCGGCGAAATCTGCGCCTGATTTATGTCGGGGCCGGGGCGTGCTCATACATCCTATGTAAAGTCCGCCACGCCTTGCCTCGCCAGTGTGTTAGGCGCAGTGCGGGGACTGAGGCGCAGTGCGGCGCTGCGCCGAAGATTCGCCGTCCGAGGTAGTGCGGTCATCCATGCGGGGAAAAGTCCGCCGCGCCTCGCCAGTGTGTTAGGCGCAGTGCGGGGAACGAGGCGCAGTGCGGCGCTGCGCCGAAGATTCGTCGTCCGAGGAGGTGCGCTCGTACATGTGGTGAAAAGTTCCCTGCGCCTCGCTAGTGTGTGGGGCACAGTGCGGGGACAAGGGCGCAGTGCGGGACTTAGGTGCTGTGCGGGACTGCGCCGAAAATCTGTTCCGATGCGAGACAGGCTGGAAAACAGCGAAAAATCATTCCACATATCAGTGCGGAGTATGAATCAAAAATCGCCTTTATAAAGGCATTAAACATTCTCAGAAAACCTGAAACCTTAAAAATAAAAAATACATAAAACAAAATCACTTTCCTATATCCTAATACAAGAATTAGGATATATGAAATTAGCGGGAAATACAGTAATTCAAATTCTGAAAGCTATTCTCATTGGTCGGCATAAACCGGCCAATCAGAATAGGAGCGACATTGAACCATTAAAACCTATGGAGAACTATTGACCAATCAGAATCAAAGGCGGGACAGTTCAAAATACAGTAAAAATGCAGAAAAGAGCTGATTGGTTGAGCTAGCGGGGGCTTGGCTAGCTCAGCCAATCAGAATAGGAGCGACAAAGACCCATTAAAACCTATGGAGAACTATTGACTAGTGTTGAGCGATTATTATC
The DNA here is from genome assembly GCA_025379985.1 of Phyllomedusa bahiana. NCBI lineage: Eukaryota > Metazoa > Chordata > Amphibia > Anura > Hylidae > Phyllomedusa > Phyllomedusa bahiana. The sequence continues at coordinate 84,490 of JAODAL010008490.1, forward strand.
GACAAAGTTGAAATCGGCACGGTATTTATGTTGATCGGATTTTTTAGATCACGCGATAATTTAGGTTAAAATCTGTGCATAATCTATTAATATCGCGCCATTTTCGGCGCTTCCTGTCATTTTGGCGGCCAGCAAATCAGCTTACAGAATAGAGCAGGGTGAGATGTGTGTGCGACTTCATGACTGGGATGTGTATGGTTGCGATTGGCTGGAAAAATCACATGACCTCGTTTTACATAGAACAGCCCTTCCTGTTCATGATCAGTGTGTGTCAGTATCTCAAAGCAGTAGGACGTGCGCTCTGCCTCTGTGCAAACAGCTCAGCGAAATTATTCTATTTGTTCACAGAGACAGCTATACTTTTAGCTGTGATCCTTAGAACTCAGTTAGATCAGAGATTTGCAGATTTTAGGTAGTTAGGCAGAGAATTTTAAATGAGCATCTACCGCTGTAAAGTCACAGGGGATAGCGGGGGGGGGGCCCCGCGGGCGAACACAGACAAGCTCTTTAAAGAATGCTGGATATTGTATTGCAGACATTGCATTGCAACAGCTTTATTATTAACAGTTTACTGTTGAAATATTACTTTGATATTGGACAGCCTGAACTTATATTAGGATACAGATCTTTTCTAATAACTGCAGGTCTATTTGTTAGGTGCAAAACTCCACTTTGATTATCAGTATACATTTCAGATAGGTGTTCTTTTTCAATTTTGCCCAGTTCAGCTTTGTTGATAGAGGTACCTTGCAGTTAAATTTGAATCCAGCAATTTTGTAGTCACCACAGGTTGATAGGTGCCAAAAATACCTTTTATTATTCGTATACATTTCAGATACGTGTTTTTTGCACTTTTGCCCAGTCCAGATTTGTTGATAGAGCCACCTTGCAGTTAAATTTCAATACAGCAATTGTGTAGTCACCACAGGTTGATAGGTGCCAAAAATACCTTTTATTATCCGTATACATTTCAGATACGTGTTTTTTGCACTTTTGCCCAGTCCAGATGTGTTGATAGAGCCACCTTGCAGTTAAATTTGATCCAGCAATTGTGTAGTCACCACAGGTGAATTGATAGGTGCCAAAAATACCTTTTATTATCCGTATACATTTCAGATACGTGTTTTTTGCACTTTTGCCCAGTCCAGATTTGTTGATAGAGCCACCTTGCAGTTAAATTTGAATCCAGCAATTGTGTAGTCACCACAGGTGAATTGATAGGTGCCAAAAATACCTTTTTTTATCCGTATACATTTCAGATACGTGTTTTTTGCACTTTTGCCCAGTCCAGATTTGTTGATAGAGCCACCTTGCAGTTAAATTTGAATCCAGCAATTGTGTAGTCACCACAGGTGAATTGATAGGTGCCAAAAATACTTTTTATTATCCGTATACATTTCAGATACGTGTTTTTTGCACTTTTGCCCAGTCCAGATTTGTTGATAGAGCCACCTTTCAGTTAAATTTGAATACAGCAATTGTGTAGTCACCACAGGTGAATTGATAGGTGCCAAAAATACCTTTTATTATCCGTATACATTTCAGATACGTGTTTTTTGCACTTTTGCCCAGTCCAGATTTGTTGATAGAGCCACCTTGCAGTTAAATTTGAATACAGCAATTGTGTAGTCACCACAGGTGAATTGATAGGTGCCAAAAATACCTTTTATTATCCGTATACATTTCAGATATGTGTTTTTTGCACTTTTGCCCAGTCCAGATTTGTTGATAGAGCCACCTTGCAGTTAAATTTCAATACAGCAATTTTGTTTTGATTTGAGGGATTTGAGAATAGCTGTGATTTGCCGTCTTTTAATAAGAGACATTCCAAAACTCTTCCATACCCTCTCAAATTTTATCTTTCTGAACATGGAGCAAAATGCAGGTGGTAAGCGAGCAAAGAGGGGGGTAGGACATGGAGGTAGAGGTACGAGAGAAGGTGCTCCTTCCAGTGCTGGCGACAACACGCAAGCCAGCGGATTGTCGGTTGCAGGACCGTCAGGCCTGTCATCGCTGGGTCAGGGCCCTGTGAATCTCAGTAACGAACATCGTCGCCAATCTGTTCTTCAGTGGTTAATGCAACCTGCATCCAGCAGTCTTACCTCCTCATCCTCCCAGTCACGGCCACAAATGTCGTCATCAGCATCATCAGCATCCGTCCAACATGAAGCGAAGGCAGCCCAAATGTCAACTCGTGTACCCACCACTGTGGATAATCCATTTTCTGAAGACCTCTTTGATGACAAAATGCGGTTGGGGTCAGAAGGCATGTTAAAAGATAAGGAGGCCAAAGAGGATGATTTTCTCTGCTCTGACGCCCAGTTACTGATGCCAACAGAGAAGGAGAAGGAAGCAGGTCAATCGGCAAAAATCCCGGACGGTCGGCAACGCCTTGCAGTCCCTCTTGCTTATAGCCTGCAGCTCCTGGATGCAGAATGTCAGGACGACGAAGTCACCTGTGTTGATGACGATGATGATGACGAAATTCGGATCCATTGTGGTCTTTTGCGCAGAATTTGCTTGCGAGCGCTTCATCACTGGACGAGGAGGAAGACGATGGGGTAGTGTCAATACGGGTCCCGCCTCAAAAAGGGAGAGGGCGGTCACAGAAGTCCACTGATATGATTCCGCCAGCCACGGTCAGCGGAAACCCCGCTCCTCGCTTATCGCCGTCAAAAAGGTCCAGGACCTTTCAAGCCTGGGCCTTCTTTTAGCAAGCCTCTGATTCACCCAGCAATGTCATATGCCACCTTTGCCGTAAACGCATAAGTAGAGGCAAGATTCTTAGGTGTTTAACCACCACCAACATGTCTAGTCACATGCAGCGAATGCATGAGTTGAAATGGAGGCAACACTCTGGCCAACAAAGGCCAGATCGACGACGGGCTTCCAACCACTGTCACACCCTCTGTCTCCGCCTCCTCCTCCTCCGCCACCACCAAGCGTTCCTCAGCTGCCCATGTCTCTCAGAGTCATGATCAGGGATCAGCCTCCGCTTCAGCCTCCACCGTCGCCCAAGTACCAACAGCACCACCACAGACCCATCCTATCCCTTATCCTCCCGCCAGTTTGACGACCTGCATGCCGTACAGCGGCCAGTCTAGCAGCCAGCCTTCTGTCTTCCAGGTTTGGGAGCAGAAGAAACACTTTAACCCAAACCATCCCAAAGCCAAAAGCCTGAATGTTGGCATTGCCAGGCTTTTGGCCTTGGAAATGTTGCCTTTCCGCCTGGTGGACACAGATGGGTTCTGCCACATCATGGCCCTTGCCTGCCCCCAATACCAGATGCCGAGTAGGCATTTCTTTGTCAGAAAAGCCGTCCCTGCCCTGGCCAGCCACGTGTCATCTAAAATTTCAAGCGCGTTGTCTGCATCTGTGTCCAGAAAAGTCCATGTGACCACTGACACATGGACTAGTAAGCATGGCCAAGGCCGCTATATCTCTGTGACAGCTCACTGGGTGAGCTGGGTGGATGTCTCTGGGGGTGACGGTGGCTCTCAGGCTCGGCGCACGCTCTTCAAAACCGCAGGGATGGTGCAGGGCTCTTTCCCCCAAAGTCCTCTGGTGGCATCACGGGCCCAGAGAAACCAGGCCGTGTTGAAATTAATCTGTCTTGGAGACTGTCAACACACAGGTCAGGAGCTATGGACGGCTCTCCGCAACAAGACCGAGCCCTGGCTGGGTGACAAAAACCTTGTGCCAGGCAAGGTGGTGTGCGATAACGGTCGAAATCTGCTGGCCGCCCTTAAGATCGGTAGGCTGGAGCACATCCCTTGCATGGCACATGTCATGAACCTCGTTGTCCAGAAATTTCTAAAGAGCTACCCGGGTCTGGACTGCCTGCTGAAGAAGGCTCGAGGTCTGAGTTCGCACTTTCGGCGTTCGCACCCTGCTTCGTCCCACCTGGCTGCGTTGCAGCGCCAGCTTGGCCTCCCCGTCAACCGTCTCATTGTTGACGTGGCAACACGCTGGAATTCCACCCTCCACATGCTCCAGCGATTGTGGGAGCAGCGCAATGCCATTACGCAGTACGAAGTGACACATGGCCTGACAAGCAGCGGTGCGAACCTCGGGGTGTTGAGCCACAAAGAGTGGAGGCAGGTGAAAGAGCTCTGCACCATCCTTGCCAGTTTTGAAGAAGCCACCAAAATGGTCAGTGCGGACGATGCCCTTGTTAGCATGAGCATTGTGGTGATCTTAGTTCTGGAACGATTGCTGGACACTCTGAAATATCAGGTCCCGCCAGCGACGGAGGAGGAGACGGACACGGAGGGGGACACAGACACGGAGGGGGACACGGAGCCTTTCTCTCCGTCGAATCCACAAGGCCCGACAGTTTCTCAATTTTATCGGTCTTCATTAGGCAGTGGTTCGGGGTCCAGGGCTAGTGCAAGGCGGCGCCTCAGCTCTCAGGGTGCATCATCTGAGGCAAGTCAGGGCTGTGTTGAAGCTGTGCCGAAGGAAGCGGAGGAGGAGGTATTCCTAGACACCGACGTTACCGACGTCCCTGCCTTGGAAAGAGGTTGGCGCAAATTTGAGGCGTAGGAGTAAGATGAGGAAGATGAGTTTGCTAATGCCCCTCGAACCAGAGGCTTGGGAAATCAAGGCTCCATCTCTCACATGAGTTCTTGGATGCTCCATTTCCTCCAACATGATCCTCGCATTAAGGCTATCAAAATGAACAACAGTTACTGGGTGTCCACCTTCCTGGATCCCCGGTACAAAACAAAACTCAGCACTTTCCTTCCACCCACCCAAATAGTGAGTAAAATGCAGGAAATGGAGACCTTGCTGTTTGATCAACTGGAGACATCTGTTGCGTCTGCTTCACGTTCTTCAAATGTCACGATGGAACAACGTCAGCGATGTGACAACAGTAGAGTGCCAAGTAGCCGTAGCGGCAGCAGCAGGCAAGGTGGCAGAAGCCTAATGGGTGACCTCTGGCAATCTTTATTTACCACCTCACCAACGCATGCAATGCAGGGCACACATCCAACACACAGAGACCAGCTTAAGATCATGGTGCACGACTATCTGCGTCTCAACACCGATGTTTTTGTATGTGTTCCGGACCCAATAGACTTCTGGGTATCCAAATGGACGAATGGCCCGAGCTCGCTCGCCACGCCATAGAGGTGTTGTCCTGCCCAGCAGCCAGCGTCATATCTGAGCGGACCTTCAGCACAGCTGGAGGAGTCCATTACAGACAAACGCATCCGGCTTTCCACAGATAATGTGGATCGTTTGACTTTCATCAAGATGAATCAGGCATGGATCTCTGATGATGTTGTGGCCCCAATTGCCGAGGTCATCGATTAGTTGCCGGTCTACTTCACATTCCTCTTCAAACAGAAATGGTCCTCTTGAAAAATGTTTTTTAAAATGATCATTTCTTACTGCAATTTTTATTCTCTTTTCCCAACAGTTCATTTTGCTGGTTTTGCTGTGAGGAGACTGTAAAAGACAGCAAGGTTTCATGACAACACCGTATTCCATTTACTCACTTTATCTTTAGAAGTTTTCGCATTGTCAATGGTTTTGAGGTCATGTTGCTTTGAGATACAGCTATAATTATGGTCCTTTGGAACAGAAATGTGGCTTCTAAGTGGCATTTCTCCATCACAATTTTTAATAGTGGCTGAGAAGTCATATTTATAATTTTTGGGGTCATGTTGCTGTGAGATACAGCTATAATCATGGTCCTTTGGAACAGAAATGTGCCTTCTAAGTGGCATTTTTCCCTCACAATTTTTAACAGTGGCTGAGAAGTCATTTTTATAATTTTTGGGGTCATGCTGCTTTGAAATGCAGCAACACTACGGGTCCTATTCTAAAAAATGTTGTTTCTAACAGACATTTGTTCTTCACAATTGTCAATAGTGGCTCAAGGGTCATGCTTTGAATTTTTAAGGGGCATTTTGCTGTGACATGCAGCTATACTTTAGTCCTATTATAAAAAAATGTTGTTTCTAACAGACATTTGTTCTTCACAATTGTCAAAAGTGGCTCAAGGGTCATGCTTTGAATTTTTGGGGGCATTTTGCTGTGACATGCAGCTATACTACAGGTCCTATTATAAAAAAAAAATGTTGTTTCTAACAGACATTTGTTCTTCACAATTGTCAAAAGTGGCTCATGGGTCATGTTTTGAATTTTTGGGGGCATTTTGCTGTGAAATGCAGCTAGACTACAGGTCCTATTGTAAAAAATGTGGTTTCTAACAGACATTTGTTCTTCACAATTGTCAAGAGTGGTTCAAGGGTGATGGTGCTGTCAGAAACAGGAATAGGTAGGACACTGTTAATGGACAATTTTTCTCCGTATGTTATAATGGGCCACTGTCGCTCCTATTCTGATTGGTTAATTCTCCTCCATAGGTTAGAATGGGCCACTGTCGCTCCTATTCTGATTGGCTGGTTTATGCCGACCAATCAGAAGAGCTTAAACAATTTGAATTACTGTATTTCCCGGCGATTCTCTCTATTGCAAATCCCTATGTAGCGCCGGTCTCGGCGACAAACGCGTTGTTCGGGTTTTTAACTGCTTTATTTTTACAGAAGGTTTTAGCTCTTTATTTGATAATGTTTTACACTTAATCAAAATGATTTTTTTTATTAATACTTCATGCCGCACGGCGCTGAGCGCCGAGATTTCAGTGCGCCCATCTCTTCATAGACTACAATGGGAGAAGTAGCTCGGGCTCTGATTGGCTGGGATAGCCAAGTCCCCGCTAGCTCAGCTAATCAGCTCTTTTCTGTATTTTTACTGTATTTTGAACTGTTCCGCCTTGGATTTTGATTGGTCTATATTTCTCCATAGGTTATAATGGGACACTGTCGCTCCTATTCTGATTGGTCAAAACTTCTCCATAGGATATAATGGGTCTTTGTCGCTCCTATTCTGATTGGCTGGCTTCTGCCGACCAATGAGAAGCGCTTCAACAATTTAAATTACTGTATTTCCCGGCAAGTCTCTCTATTGCAATTCCTTATGTAGTGCCGGACTCGGCGACAAACGCATTGTTAGGGATTTAAGTGCTTTATTTTTAAAGAAGGTTTCAGCGCTTTATCTGATAATATTTTACACTTAATAAAAATGATTTTTTATTCATACTCTATGCCGCAAGGCGCTGAGCGCCGAGATTGCATTGCGCCCATCTCTCCATAGACTACATGGGAGAAGTAGCTCGCGCTCTGATTGGCTGGGATAGCCAAGCCCCCGCCGCATTAACCAATCAGCTCTTTTCTGCCTTTTTACTGTATTTTGAACTGTCCCGCCTTGGATTTTGATTGGTTCAAAATTCTCCATAGGCTATAATGGGTCTTTGTCGCTCCTATTCTGATTGGCCGAGATAGCCAAGCCCCCGCTAGCTCAACCAATCAGCTCTTTTCTGCATTTTTACTGTATTTTGAACTGTCCCGCCGTTGATTCTGATTGGTCAATCGTTCTCCATAGGTTTTAATGGTTCACTGTCGCTCCTATTCTGATTGGCCGGTTTATGCCGACCAATGAGAATAGCTTTCAGAATTTGAATTACTGTATTTCCCGGCAATTTCCAATATCCGATTTCTTGATATTGCGGCGTTCTAGATTTTTGGAAAGTGATTTTTTTTTAAATTATGTTTATTTTTGAGGTTCAGCTCTTTTCTGACACTGTTTTCCGCCTTTATAAAGGCGATTTTTTCGGATTCATACTCCTGCTGCACGGAGCGGAGCGCCGAGATTTCTGTCGCGATCTTCTATCTGCTTCCTCGCATGTTCCGATCCTGCTTCACTTCGCCGCCGCCGGAGCATTTAGACCAAAACAAACCAGGTCTGCTTGTCGGAGCTGCCGAGCGCTGCACTGCGCCTCGCTTTGCCGACTCGTGATCGTACATGCCTCGGAGTTTTCGAGCGCGCCGCGTCCCGCCCCAGAACGCCTACACCGCGCCCACATCATGCCCATTGCCCGCCCCTTCATGAGGGGCGCAGCTGAAAGTAGCGAACACTGTGCCTAACACTGCATCCCTGCGTCCGACAGGGGGATTAGGGCCGAGAGGCGCAGTATACGCCAGAAAACAGGCGTAAAGCCCGTTCATACATGTCGCCCTTAATTGTAACCTGCGCAGATTCAAGACACTCTGTGCCAGATGCAGCAAGGTAGCCAAAAACATAAAATTTTGGCACGTTTCACAGCAGATCCAATTTTCTTTTTTTCTTTGCATTCTTCATTTTTGTGTTTGTGAGAAAGAACTGATTGAACTTGCTAAAAGCTCCACTTTTGCCTTATCTGTCCAAAGACTTTCGCCCAGAAGTTTTGTGTCTTGTCCATATGCATTTTGGCAAGTTCCAATCTGACTGTTTAGGATTTTATTTCAACAGTGGTTTTCTCTTAAGTCGTCTTCCATTAAGTCAGCTTTGGCAAAGATAACAGCAGTTGAGGTGATCTGACACTTTTGTACCTTGAACTTGGAGTTCACCTGTTATCTCTTTGAAAGTTGTCCTGGGCTCTTTGGTTCTCTTCAATTTTGTTCTTGCAGCCACATCCACAGAATTGAGTTACAGTCCCATAGACCATAAACTTCTTCATAAAATGTGAAATGTAGTAACAAGAGCCTGAAGCTGTTTTGAGATGGTCTTACAGCCTTTATCTTTAACAAACTCATTTATAATGTTCGTTCTTCTCTCCCTAGTTATCTTTGGCCCATGTTCAGTGTAGTACATACCATGAAAGAAACAGCAGAGTGACTACTTTTTATCTTTTAAATAGGCAGACTAATTAGTTTCAAGTTTGAACACATCTGTGATGTTAATTATAGTACACAGTATTGTTTTCAATCTTCTGTACGGGTGCTATCAGTTTATTTCTAGGACAGTTCCAATGTTTGTTTGTTTGGTTAAACCACAATTCAAAAGAAACGTCAAATTTTCATTAGTTAATTTTCCATAACTTTTATTATTTCTTTTGTCAGTCTCATGATATTTTGCTGACCATTGTGGGTTTTTCTTTCTTTAACTGAAGGGTATCAACAATTTTGTCCACATTTGTAACAATACATATGCAGATGTAACAAAGCTAAGCTTGACAGATAACCACCATGATATCAAGGCACAGAAAGTTTTCTTAACTTTTTTTAATGGTTATCAGTGGCTTTTGTTTAGCGATAAGAGCAGATAACACTTAAACCTGTGATATCACAGTCAAGTTAAATTCTGTTAAATCTGTACTGTGACAAACTGTGAACTAAAGGGTTTTCACACCAAAATGATTAGCTCTTAACATGTAGGCAAAGAAAAAGACTATTATGAAATACAGTGCTATTTCTATTTTGCTTTGTTTAGGAGATAGAGGAAATTTTATATCTTTCTTGTTTACACAGTTTTCTCTAGGTTACTAACCACCTCTTTCTGCTCCCAATACACCAACAGCCCTATCTGACCATAGCGATGTTGTGTTAACTCCAGCACAGAAGCTTGTTTATCTAAGTTACTGACGAACTTTAACCCTTTTGAACTCTATGTCCTTGTGCACTACACTGTACAAACTGGCATTCATCTCACTTTAACATGCTCAACTAGGGATAGCAGGGCTGATATAATACTGCTAGAGAACCGCCACAGGCTAACAGGAAGTGTGAGTCTGAAGTTGGCTGTGAAGAGCAGGTTCTTTGAAACAGCATAGTGATAAAAACCCTTTAAGCCTAAAGTTGTAGTAAAAACGCATACATTTGGATCAAGCTCTATCTTTTTAATTTAAATATGTTTTTATTTTGCCGTGTCCATTTTTCATTTGTACTTCTGACACAGATCAATACATATACAGTTCAGTGAGGCACAGAAGTGGAACCCCGATAAATTATTATTATCAAACAACTTCAATTCCAAAAAAACATGGAGGCAGAATGATTTGGAGATCTCTTACACTCATATTTTATTTAAAAAGTAAGTTCAATTCAAAACTGAACAAATGCCATAGATGAAACACATTGTTCCATGTGTATAATAAATATTCCTTCCTTGAAACTGACCTATGTTTGCGCTAATATTATCTCTCGTGCCTGTCCGACTAATATGACCATAGCAGACATTTGTATAGTTTTAAATTGAACTTACTTACTTTTTGTATTGTTTCACTCCATCTGTTATGTGGTGCTGGGCATGAGAGTTAGCTGCAACCATTACCCTCACTCACCCTTTATCCTGCAATACACTATATGGAGAGTTGTGCCGGCCGAAGCACAACTAACAAAGGTGAGAGAACAATCTTTATTTCATGCTAAAAAGAGACATAGTCTCTAACATACTGCACTAAGGGAGCGCAAGTCCTTTTCTTTCTTTTCTTTTTTTTTTATATACTCATATTTTATTAAAGGCGATCATGGAAAACATATCAGAAGATGAAAGAATTTTTTTTATCTTATTTGAAAATATTAGCACATTGATTAATTGATATGAGAAGGCTATGTCTATAAACGTATAGCATCAAATTCTTTTTACAACAGTCTTTATATGTCTAACAAGTGAGAAGACCAATTGATGGAGTTTGGGGACAGAAATGTTGTCCCACTCTTGTCCAATGTAGGTTCAAGCTGCTCAATAGTACTGGGTCTTCTTTGCAAAACTTAAAGTTATGTTATTAAACCTCTATATACTGCTCAGCATTGACATAGCCTTTCAATATTTGTAAGCTGCCAATCCTTTAAGCACTAATGCAACCCCATAACATTAGCAATGCAGGATTTTAAATTGTGCACTGATAATAAATGGAATGATCCCTCTCCTCTTGAGTCCTCAAGGCACAGGGTGACTTGTAAGAATGGGACTGCACCATTAGGCCACTTTAAGCCAAACAAACCATTGTAGCCCCGTTCTATAGATGTATGAACCGTTATACGGCAAAACTTGCTGCAATTTGTGCCAGACATAACACTTTAGAATACGGGGGCATGTTGCACTAGATTCGTACAATGAGCCAAAAATGCACCAAAGTTTGACGCAAAACTGTCGTACAAATCCATACTAATTTCAAAGTGGCATGACTGAGACTACTTTTGACGTAGAACAGGACACATTTATAAAGTGCTGTGAGACACTTTCACTGCCGCATCATACAGTAATAAAAACAGAGCTAGAACTTGCTAGACGGCACCAGGTTCATACATGTCCCCCCATAGTGTCAGTGGTTTCCCTAAAGAGTTTTTACGTTTTAATTTGTCTGACTAGAGAACATTTTTTTATTTTGCCTTAGTCCATTTTATATCAGCTTTGGCTCAGAGAAGAAAGTTGCATAGCATGACTGTGTTAATTTATAGCTTCTTTTTTGCATAAGTGGTCTAATTTGCATTTGTGGATTGCATGACAAACTCTGTTCATAGAGAATGTTTTATAGAAGTATTCCTCAGCCCAGTAATTTGCATGACTGAACCATGCCTGTTTTAATTCAATGCTACCTAAAGGGCCCATAGATCATGAGCATCCTATATTGACCATCATCCATGTGCCTTTTACATATGTATTTCTCCAGATTCTCTAAATATTTTAATGATATTATGCACTGTAGATAGTGATATACTTAAAATGTTTGTAATTTTAAGTTGAGGAACATTTTTCTGAAACTGTTTTACACCTCTGACCAACTTTGCTTCTGAACGACTTTCTAACATGCTCTTCTTATTCACAGTCATGCAACATGTTTTTCATTAGTATTTAATTTTTCAGCATTTTGTTAACCCTGTCCTAACTTTTTTGAGTATTGCTACCAAAATATCATTTGTAAATTATTTAGTTTCAACGAACTGGAAAAATGTCTCACTTTAAACTTCTAAAATATGTTCTGCGCTCTGTTGTCAATGCAAAAATGGTTATAAAAAATTCAAAGTCATTCTTGTTTTCTTTACATTTTACACACTGTCCCAACTTTTTCAGAATTAGGGTTGTAAAAATGATCAGTGAAAAATTTCTAGGATGGTAAGGGCCATAGCCAATAAAACCTATTTATTTCTATGGGATTCAGATACAGGATCTGACTGACCCACAGGGGATTAGGAGAATTCCCCGTGGGCCTCTTAGCATGGTAGACTTGGAGTTGTTTTTTTTTTAACTGTGTAAACAGTCGAAACCAGTAGTTTACATACACTATATAGAAAGACACATATGCATGTTTTTCTCACTAGCTTACATGAAATCAGAAAAAACCTTACCCGTTTTTGGCCAATTAGGATTACCAACAATATTTATGTTTGCCAAATGCCAGAATAATGAGTGAGAGAGAATTTTTAAGGCATTTTTATTACTTTCTGCAAAGTCAAAAGTTTACATACATTTCATTAGTATTTGGTAGCATTGCCCTTAAACTGTATGACTTGGGTGAAACATTTTGGATATCCTTCCATAAGCTTCTCACAATACAGTAGTTGGTAGGAATTTTGGCCCATTCCTCCTGACAGAACTGGTGTAACTGAGCCATGTTTGTAGGTTGTCTTGGTTGCACCTGCATTTTCAGCTTTGCCCATAAATTTTCAATAGGATTGACACCAGGGATTTGTGATAGACACTCCAAAACATTGACTTTGTTATTTTTTAGCCACTTTGTAACCAGTTTGGCAGTATGTTTTGTGTCATTTCCCATTTGGAAGACCCATTTCCGTCCAAACTTTATCTTCCTGGTTGAAGTCTTGAGATGCTGCTTCAGTATTGCCACATAATCTTCTTTCCTCATGATGCCATCTATTTTGTAATGTGCAACAATCCCTCCTGCAACAAAACAACCCCACAACATGATGCTGCCCCCCCCCCCCATGTTGGGTTGGTTGGGATGGTGTTCCTAGGTTTCCAAGCTTCTCCTTTTTTCCTCCAAACATAACGATGGTCATTATGCCTAAACATTTCAATTTTAGTTTAGTTGGACTACAGGTCATGTCTCCAAAAATGTAGGTCTTTGTTCCTGTGTGCATTTGTAAACATTAATCAGGCTTTTATATGTTTCAGTTGGAGTAATGGCTTTTCCTGGCAGAGTGGCCTTTCAGCACACATTGATACAATACTCGTCTCACTGTGGATAATAACACAATCTTTCCAGCTTCTGCCAGCATCTTTACAAGGTCTTTTGCTTTTGTTCTTGGATTGATATGCACATGTCGGACCAAAGCACGTTCATCTCTGAGACACAGAACCCGTCTCCTTCCTGAGTAGTATGATAGCTGGACATAACCATCTTGTTCATACTTGTATATAGTTGTTTGTATAGATGAATGAGGCACCTTCAGGTATCTGGAATTTGCACCCAGGAATAATTCAGACTTGTGCAAGTCCACAACTCTCTTTCTGATATCTTGGCTGAATTCTTTAGACTTCCCCATGATGTTACACACAGAAGCAGTGTGTTTCCAGTGTGCAGTGAAATAAATCCACAGGTGTGTCTCTAATTATCTCAGATGTTACCAGTAAGCCTATCAGAAGCTTCCAAAGACATGGCATCATCATATGGGCTGTCACAAATTGTTTAAAGGCATAGTAATCCTATTGCATGTAAACTTTTGACTTTGCAGAAGGTAATAAAAATACCTTAAAAATTCTCTCTCTCTCTCATTATTTTGGCAATTGGCAAATATAAATAATTTTGGTAATTTTAATTGACCTAAAACGGATAAGCTTTATTCTGATTTCATGTCAGATAGTGAGAAAAACATGCATATGTGTCTTTTTATATAGCGTATGTAAACTTCTGGTTTCGACTGTACATCCCCAGAAGCGGCAAAAAAGCATAGAAAAGAGGTAAAAAGCAAGATGCAGAGTATAGGAGGCATGTACAGTCATTTACAGTAACTGTGGGGGCTAAAATAAATTCCACCGGTGGGCCCAAAAACAGCTGAACTGGTGGCCCCTAGAGTTAACTCCACCTGCGGGCCCTAAACACCCCAGTCCAACACTGCTCAAATACGATAATATAGAGTACAAATCAGCATCAGTTCCAACATGCTTACTTCTCTTTCTAATCAGTCAATCAGTTTAGACCCATTTCCAAGCAGAAATACACTGCAATAGTTAAATGCTCCCTTTCAGTCCATACCTCAAAAATGACAAAACTGTAGAGAAACATATTCCAGAGAGATCACCTTCAGGTATTGTGCAAGAAAAAGTCCAATTTTGTGTGTTTTAGAAAAAAAATATGTAGAAAAAAAGCACCATACAAAAGAGCACCATACAATGTAGAAAAAAAACACCATACAAAGCACCATACTTATTGTAAAGATGCTGAAAGAATGTCCATATTTAGGTCACAAATTGCCACAGTAAACGTTCACTATAGTAAATCATCTCTAAAGCAGTTGATAACTTTTTAAAGGCTTTTAAAAATTGCATTATCTTGGAACAATGATTTAATGATACACAGAATGAAAATTAATATGGAAAGTTCAAGGTTAAAATGTTAGCCTTTAGTTTGTGGATTAAAGTTTGTGGATGTAATGGTAAATAAATCAATGACATTAAACAATGGAAATAAATATAGATGTTAACCAGAGCTTGCAAAAAATCCCTGTAAAATGAGGTGCTTGGATCATTAGGTGCTTCACACATGGTTACGTTGCCGACAATAACAATTCACATCCACGGTTGCAACCTAGCATATCTTATAACTATACATCATGGTTCAGTAAACCTGTTAGATAATACAGGTCCTTTTATTGCTGTTTTGTATTCAGTATTAATACAATATATATGGAGGTATGGGCATCACAGGTTACAAAATACCCAGCAAGATTTGTTTCTAACATTTTAGAATAGAAAAAGTGATTGCGAAAAATCATTAAATATAATAACATTGTTGGCTTTTATATGTATAAATAATTTTTTACTCCCTAGAGAAGAACACGCCATACCTAAAGTTTGTTAACATTGGTCAGTTATCATTACGAATCAGGAATTTCTGAGCAATAGTAGTAATAAGTGTGTCTGATGAAGAAGATCAATTACTATAGCTACAGCTAATCTTCATCGACTGTACCAAGAAAAAAAATCTATGGCCACTGGTAGTGTTGATCGAACTGTTCTAGAAAAAGTTAAGTTCTAGTAGAACTTCTTGAATTTTTAGAACTCGAACCGAACATTTTACTGTTTGTTCGAGTAAAGTTCTAGTTCGACACGCCATTTTCAGTGGCATTCTGCACTTTTGGCGGCCATCCAATCACCTTTCTGCACTTTTGCCGGCACTCCAATCAGTGCAGAGCACAGAGAAGTGTCAAAAACGTCATTACTGAGGTGTAGGGCTCTCATTGGCTGCTAAAATCACATGACCATGTTATATAGATTTCACTGTATTGCTGTCATGTCAAGGGAGGTACAGTGAGCCCTGACTGGAACCCAGCCCACTGTCCCTGCCTACTTGACGTGCTGCCCTAGGCGGCAGACGGCAACTGGGCGACAGTCCCTGCGCTGCTAAAGTGCTGGAGCCGTCAGGAGGAAGAATAGTCAGACAGTCCGGGTCAATACCAAATCAGGAATGCCAAGCCACAAATCAGAACCAGAGGGATAAAAGTAAACAAGCCGGGGTCAAAAGCCAAACGGGAGCGAGGTACAAAAACAGAAGACAAGCCAGGGTCAGGAGAACAAGCCGAGGCAGGTACACAGGTAAGCAGACAACAAAAAGCACAGGTAATAGGCAGCCAGGAAAATATCGCAGGCTCAGCACTCAGCTAGCAGGGAGTTTAATGTGATCCCCCGATACCGCTCCTGTAGCTGATTGGAGCGGCCTCTGGGTCCTCCCATTGGCTGGTGCAACACGCCCCCTGGAATGGCTGGACTTCTGTCACTCACACAGCTCCCAGCAGACTGTCTATCAGGGTGGGGTCGCTGATCAGCTACTGCAGACTCTTCCTCCCTGCAAGCCGAGCACTGCCCAGCCCTGACAATTGCCTTGTGAATGCCATTTTCAGCTCACTCTCTCTACTGGACAAACTGCTCTAAGTTAGTTAGATAGCATTTTCCACTCCATAGACATCAATATTTAGGGAGTTTAGTTTTGCTGGCTGCATCTTTCCCACACACAGAAGCTGTTATTTGATGACATCTGCATGCAGGCTCACATAATGCCTAACTCTCAGTCTGAGAGCCATAATGTTTTAAGTTTTTTGTGTACGGTGATGTTTAGGGGTTTGTTTTTTGACGTTATGAGTTGATTTTTTTGGGTATTATTTTTGGATGGACAAGGTTTCTTCTCACTAGAAGCTTCCTCTCACGATAAATACAGCTCTGCTAACTCAAATTTAGAGCAATATATTGTGATTGGGTAGTGTCATTGTTTTTACAACCCCTACAGCAATAATGTCCCTACAACAGGCTCAGCTACAAATAGGACTTAGCAGAAATGAAATGTCAGTCAATGCTGTAGACCCACCCATAGTCTGCACTAGAAGTGTGAGCCTCAAGAGTGAAAACAGCAATGTGGGACAACCCCTTTAATATCACAAATACATGTAAAAGGGCTTTACCCATCTAACACATTTATGGCATATCAATAGGATAGTCTCAAACAACAAACAATGTACCACATAGTCAGCACTAAATCCATACAAACTTTAAACTAGTGTCACATTTAAAATGCATTACTGCTACATTTTATATGTAAAAATAAAAGAGTTTCAGAAATAGTTTGATTAAGTTGTGTTTGTCTACCTACCACATCAAGGTAACCTTATCAGGTGGGTCCCTGACACTTATACCTTTCTGTTGGGCAAAGCTGCCATGCATTCAGGGTTGGGCTATATTCACACTGATTATGAGGACCTCATGCAGCCAGGTGGGAGGAGTACATGGCTAAATTTGAGGCAGCTACTTTTCCAAATGCACAATCCAAGAAGAAAACAATCCATATGCAATTTCTATAGACACTAGTGTACACTGTTGTATCAGCAGAAAGTAAATTGTTAAACACCAACACAGCAGCACATAACTAACACTAAAACCAGTACAAACATTAAACGAGCAGTACTTTTAAAATGCATTACTGTTATGCTTTATATGTGAATAAAAAAAATGTTGTACAGTGCGGTTTGATCAAGTTGCATTTGCCCACCTGGCGTGTCAAGGTAGCCTTATAAGATGAGTCGCTAACTTTAAGCCCCCATGATTTCAGGGCTGGGCTCCATTTGCACTAATTATAAGGGCCTCATTCAGCCAGGTGGGAAGAGTATAAAAATAACAGAGTCACTCAACAGATATCAATGTGTTTTGGAAGCATGTCAGTTTTTCTCTCTCACTAGATGCTTCCTCCCATGATAAATACAACTCTGCTAGCTAACATTTAGAGAAAAATCTCCTGCTTTGAGTGTGTCATTGTTTTCTACAACCCCTTCAGTAATAATGTCCCTACAAAAGTACATGTTAAAGGGCACTTACCATATCACACATTTATGGCATATCAATATGACATGCCATAAATGTCTGGTAGGGGTGGGTCCCACCTTTGGGACCCACACTTATCTTAGGAAAGGGTCCTTGAAAATCTCTGTTCAAAACAGACAATTGGTCACACATACATTGTATGCTCCATTCTGTTCTATGGGAGGTCTGAGCATAGTTGAGCATGCCCATTTGGCTGTACTCAGAATTCTTTTTGAAATGAACAGAGTGCTGTGTATGCGCAACCAGTTCCCAGTTCAAAATTGAGACTTTCAGGCATATCCCATAAATATTCCATAAACGCGTGAGGTTGGAAAAGCTCTTTAATAAATCACACCTGGTCCTCGGTGTGAGGACCCTGCCAGAAAAATTTGCACATCTCAGCTAACTAAACTCCTTTTTGAAAAAGATGCCCGCTTTCACTCTTTTTTAATGTCTCATCTAAAACATTTTCTGCATTTCTGCAAAAATGTCATAGTGGCAATATATATCTCTATTGCATTCTCTATGTATAGACATACCGAAAAACAAATTGCAACAATCAAGAAATATTTGTAACGGCTGGAGTAGTGGTTCTTCTGGTCCACCGCAGGTGGTGGTAATGGCCGCGCCAGGGAGCGGTGTCTAAGTAGGTCCTGGTTTTCACCAGAGCCCGCTGCAAAGCGGGATGGACTTGCTGCGGCGGGAGTCCTACCAGGTTGCTACCCCTAACGTGACTAGCTTGCGGTGGAGGTGCCGCGAGGTACCGAATCGTAACACCAAACTCGTAGTCGTGGACGGGCAAACAGGTCAGGGCAGGCGGCAAAGGTTCGTGGTCAAGAGACGTAGGTGAAGGGTCAGCAACGTAGAAGACACTAGGACGCACTCTGGAAACACTTTCTCTAATGGCAAGGGCACAATAGATCCGACAAGGAAGTGCCAGAGGCGGTACCAATATATAGGACCAGCGGTCCGCAATTAACCAACTACTGGCGTGCTGGCCCTTTAAATCTGGAAGAGCTGCTGCGCGCGCCCAAGGGGACAGGAGCGCGCGCAGCAGCCGGCAGAGAGCTGCGTGGGAACTGGAGCGTGGCTGGGTTAGTGCTGGCTTCAAGGGAAGCGAGTGCGTCCGCGGCTCGACATGCGGATTGCGACGCCACTCGTCCTTGGTGTGGAGGGCGCCGAGGGGACACGGGTGCGCGCGCAGCCAACCCTGCAGGCTGCGGGACCACCTGTGACAATATTATATTATGCCGAGAAAGACAAAAAGGGTAAAACAAAACAGAGAAAAACATTTTTACTTGTAAGGCTATGTTCACATGGCTTAAACTGGAACATATCTCGGCCCGTATTTCGCGCTGTATTGCGCTAAATATGGGTTGAGATACGTCCCAGTCATTACGGTAATCCACATTTCTCATAGAGAACTATGGTTTATGTCTCCTCTCCGCACTCATACAATACGCCGCCGGGGGAGATAAGTGACATGTCAATTATTCACGGCGTATACGCCGGCCCCCCGCCCCACCCACATTGCTGAGCACACAGCGTATTTGCGGGCAAAATACTTCCCGAAATTATTGCCGTGTGAACCCTGCCTTACATAATGTGTCAAAAAGCTTTAACTCCTTAATTACCGCCCGCCGTCTTTTGACGTCGGCTGGTGCAGGTCATTTGTCTGCAGTGATCTGCAGACATCGGAGTTTGAGGCTCCTGGTGCCGCATCAGCGCTGAGTACAGGGCTGTACTACACAGCCCTGATCCCAGCACAGTTCCTGCAAGTGCCGTGGAGCGGGGGGAACCTCTGCTCCCCGTTGCTTTAACCCTTTGATTTTCGCAGTTCGTCACCACAGCGCAATCAAAGGGTTTCCCCGCTCTGTCGGATGATCAGGACACCCGATGACCCGACAGAGCCCGGGGATTGGCTGCACAGTCACCCCTGGAGACCTAGGGTAGCCCCAGGGCTGTCTGTGTAAGAAGCCAGCGATCAGGACAGACTGTGAGCTGCCCTGATCACTGCCTGTGTCAGACTGACACAGATTACAATGTATTAGCATATATGAATATGCTAATACATTACTAAGTGTAAAAAAAAAAAAAAAAAAGGAACACAGTTCTCCCTTCATGGGATTTTTTAAAAAAAGTAAAAATTATAAAAAGTGTAAAAAAAAATAATAAAAAAAATAATAAAATAAAATTAAATATGTAATAAAAAATAATTGTGAATACATTACACACAGAAAAAACCTTACACATATTAGGTATCAATACAACCATAATAACCTATAGAATTAATCTAACAAATTACTAAGTGTGAAATGTGAATGGTGTAAAAAAAATGTTTGTTTTTTTTTAATTGAAAACAATTTTTGCAATTATTTATAAGTGAACCTAAACTATTCCTCCATAAAGTAGAACTTGTCTCGAATAAAACGAGGCCTCATTCAACTGCATAAATTAAAAAAATAAAAAGTTACAGTTGTTGAAACTCAGGGAGGCAAAAACTAAAAAAAATGTTCTGGTCTTTAACTACTTTTCAGGCATTAGGCTTAAGGGGTTAATGAACCAAACATAATATGGATATGGATACATGCTTTATGTCCACATATTTTGTTTCCTCCCATTACAATTTTGTCGCTATAAACCTAATAAAGAAAAGAAAACTATTGCACATTCTTGCATATTTGCAGTTATGTCACAATATTATTTAAAGGCCATCAAGATGCAGCTCTCAGACATAATTTCTGTCAAATACATTTTCCCATTTACATGATATTCTCCATATGAAAACAAGATCAATGTAATATTTAATTTCTGGAAGTACAAATAAAGTGCACTTTTACTTAGCCACTGCTGTTTGTTTATTTTTCTATGGATTTATTATTAAAACTTTAAAAAATCTTTTGAATGCAAAAAATACAGTGATTTATATTTGTTTATGGGAAAGTCATACATATTGTATTATGAATGTATATACAGGTTTTAATAAAATGGTAGCGGGGGATGAATGCAACTTAACAGGAGGGATCTCCATCTATAGCCGAGGCTGAGAGTGATCTTTCTTTGATACCTATTAAATGTTCTAGCAGATGAAACCCTATATTCTGCCAGGAAATGAGTTTGCCACAAGACGTTGTGTGCGCTCAACTTTACCACTGTCATTCCTCTTCTCAAAACTGCAATAGATTACACAGCCTCCATTTTTCATTCCTTGCTGCCCAAAATGCAAATTCTTTCTCTGTTGTTTATATTAGGTTTTCAAATATATGGAAATTCAGATATCTTGAGGAAAATGTCAGGGCCAGGAATAGTCTCGATCAGTCTTGTTCAGAGCCAGGCTTTTTCGCATCAGACACTGGATGTTGTTAGTGGTATAGCAAGGAGCCTTTTGATATAGATACTTCTGCTTTATGGTCAGCTTATATGCAACCTTAAATAAAGCACACATACACATTGCTGTTGAAAACTTAAAAATACATTTTCTCTGGTGTATTGTGATAGATCTAGATGGTATTTTATAGCAGAGTAGGTCTAGGAAAAATATGTTCAGTCATGAAGCATTGCTTTTCTATTTTGTGGTGGACGCTTGTCACTGGTACAACATGACTATCTATAATATCTGCTTTATCTTTTGTTGTTGTTTTTTCCTAAACATACGTCCATGTATATATAGAAATTGGCTAGTTGGTGCTGATTAACACTTAGGATGTTGGAGTTCAAACATACATATAAATATTTAAAACTTGAAGTTGATGTTTATATGTTGCTGATCTAGGTTTCCAGCCATATTAGATTGTCAATCACTTTCCATAAACCCTCTTGGGTACCCTCTAATATCCAAAACACATTTAGGGAGACATGTATGGAATTAGGCGGAGCAATGTGCATTTTCGTATCTATTTGTCAGTGTCAAATGCACCTGAATGTATGAAAGTGTTTTTTGTGCACTCATAATTGGTGTCTAAAGCTCATTGCGCCTCGCCTGTGTGTTTGGCGCATTATGGAACTTAGGCGCATAACTAGATAGGCTGGAAATAAAATAAAAGTCATTAGAATAACATGTCAGTGAATAGAAGCTATGGTACTGATCTTGCTTGGTGGACCTCAGGTACTAGCAAGACCTGTGATGTGCTGGGTCTTGCTGTATGTGGAATAAAACAACGATATCAGTGGGTTATTTAATGTAAAATTAGTTTTAGATTTTATTAAATTTAAATACATCTTATAGGAGATATTTTTTATAATTTTGGGATATTATATATGTGTATATTAATTTTATATGATACAAAGTTTTATTACATTTAAATAATTTACTTTTATATAGTTTGATAATTATCATAAATTACTTTTTATTATTGTACTAGTGTAAGTTGAGAGATTTTATTGGACACTTTTTTCCCTAACAGCAAATCTAGCTCCACTTCGACTCCTCAGGCTCAGGCAGACCACATTGAAATAGGTCTGCCTGTTTGAGCAGTAATGCGCCTAGTTTTGTCGAACCACATTCATATATGTGTCTAATATTTAGAGTGTGGTGTGCCACACCCCCCAGAACGCACCCTTATGTTAGACACATTAAAAATTGTTGAGTCTTATGAACAATGAACCTAACACATTCGTTTGGCACATTAAACACTGTAGCTAGCTCACTTTGGCAGATTTTACGCCAGATAAGGGTGAAAAATCGAATCATACACGTCTTCCTTCAAACCAGTCAAAAGTTGGGACACACCTTTTGAATCCTTTTTTTATACACGTACAGTATATCATTTTCTTCATTTTAGATCCATGTTGAAGACATGAAAACTATGAAGTAACACATAGGGAGTAGCTCCCTTTTGTTCTGCTGGCAGCTTTGCACACTATTGATATTGTCTTAATCAGCTCCATGAGACATTCACCTGGAATGTTTTTTTTTTACAGTCTTGAAGGAGTTCTCAGACGTGCTGAGCACTTGTTGACTGCTTTTCCTTCACTCTGCGGTACAACTTGCCCTATACCATCTTAATTAGGTTTAGGTTGGGTGATCTGATGCATCACTCTGCTTCTTGGTTAAATAGCCCTTAGGATGCTTTCACACAGCGCAGTTTTGGTACAGTTTTAACTGCGCTTCAATTAAACTATTGGTTATACATATAAAAGGGTAAGGCATTGGTCTCTCTATATTGCTATGAGTAAGGGCTTTGTTTGTACACCCGAAACGCGTTAGCACACTTTTATCTGTAATCAATTAGTGTGTTTGTAATCCACAAGACTTCAATCACAGTAATTGATTACTTACTTGAAACGCCTGTCTGATCAATTTAACTGAAAGAAGCTTGCTGGTAATAATGGCAGTTTAATTGGAGCACAGTTAAAACTGCACCAAAACTGTGTTGTGTAAAAGCACTGTTAGAAAGCCTGGAGGTGGATTTGGGTAATTGTCCTGCTGAGAAACAAATGATCATTGCAATAAATGCAAACAAGATGGGATGGCATGTCTCTGAATGCGTTGGTAGTCATGCTGGTCTTGAATTTTGAATAAATCACCAACAGTGTCGCCAGAAGAGGACCACCACACTATTACCTCTGCTCCTCCATGCTTCATGGTGGAAGACACACGTGTAGAAACTAGGAGATTACTTTTTCTGTGTTTCACAAAGACATGATGGTTGGAACCAAAACTCTCAAATTTTGACTCATAAGACCAAAATACAGATTTCCACTGGTCTAATATCATGTGTTTCTTGGCCCAAGCAATTCTCTTTTCTTGTTTTTGTTCCTCAGTAGTTTCTTCTTTTCAGCAATTTGATCATAAAGACCATATTCTTCCAATCTTTTCTAAGCAGTTAATGTTCAGATGTGCATAGGTGTAACTTTAGGGAGGTACGGAGGGGAATGGTCCCCCTCACTTTTTTCTGGGTGGGGGACGGTCCCCCCACTTTTTAGCCACTTCCAGGGCTGTATCTTTTCCTTCCATTGTATACCACTTCCCCTATACTCAGCCCTCATCAGAGAAGAAGAGAAGCTCTTGCCGAATGCCAACCAGACTACAGGAGACAGGTGAGGAGGGGACAAGGGTTCCAGACGTTGTGTGCGCATGTGAGTAGGGTATCAACAGTATATGTGAGATGTGTATATACTGTACAGCCATGTGTTTAGCCGTGTCACTTCTTCCCTGCACTTATGCATCAGGGAAAATTAAAGTGAATGGGGCTGGCCCCGCAGCATTTTAGAAGTGTGGATGGGCCAGTGCATACTTCTAAAACACCCGGCATATATCAGAGGGTACAGTACACCCCGCTATACGCCATGTGAACATACCTTAAGGGTACATTCATGCAGAAGATATGAATGCCGATTCTGGGACGGATTCAGTGCTGGATCTGCCTCAGAACCAGCGCCCAATCTGGCAGGAAACTGATTTACATTATAAAATCATTTAGATGACACTGATTTTACTTGAGCATTTTTGGCGCGTACTGTCAGTGCCTACAATGAATTCTTCGAGGTGTTTTATGCACTAACAGCACTAAAGGGTAGGAGGGAGAAATCTGCCTCGGGCAGGTCGTTTGCTCGTTGGAATTCTGCATTTGCTTGCGCCGAATTTCCAACAAGCAAACAACACTGTAGGTGCTGAAAAATGTTATGTGAACCCACCCTAAGTGTGTAATGTTTCTGTGTTCAATATATGTATATATACACACAATTTCCAGGGTACCTTGTCTAATGTAGTCTCTGGGGTATGCTGTAATATAATCTCTGTTGTACAGTGTGTAATGTAATCTCTGGGGTACGGTGAGTAATGTAATCTCTGGGGTATAGTGTGTAATGTAATAATCTCTGGGGTATGGTGTAATATAATCTCTGTTGTACAGTGTGCAATGTAACCTCTGGGGTACAGTGACTAATGCAGTAATATCTCGGGTACAGTGTGTAAACTAATATTTGGGGTACAGTGGGTAATGTAGTAATCTCTGGGGTAAAGTGGGTAATGTTTGTAGATCTTAGGGTACAGTGAGTAAATGTGTATCTGGGTACGTGTGTAATGTAGTAACCTCTGGGGTAGTGTGTAATGGTAGTAATCTCTGTTGTACTGTGTATAATGTAAACTCTCGTGTATGGTGTGTGATGTAATCTCTGGGTACAATGTGTAATGTAATTTCTGGGGTACAGTGTAACGTAATCTTTGGGGTACAGTGTGTAATCTAATCTCTGGGGTACAGTGAATAACGTCGTAATCTCTGGGGTACAGTGAGTAATGTAGTTATCTCTGGGGTACAGTGTGTAAAGTAATCTTTGGGGTACAGTGTAATGTAATATTTGGGGTACAGTGTGTAATCTAATCTCTGGGGTACAGTGAGTAATGTCGTAATCTCTGGGGTACAGTGGGTAATGTAGTTATCTCTGGGGTACAGTGTGTAAAGTAATCTCTGGGGTACGGTTTAATGTAATCTGTAGGGTACAGTGAGTAATGTAATTCATTTCTAGGGTTCAGTGTGTAATATAATACATTTTTGGGGTACAGTAAATTATATTATTTCTTGAGTACAATGTGCAATTAATTTGTAAGGTGCAGTTAGTAATGTAATTTCTGTGGCTACCATGTGTAATATAATTAATTACTGGGGTGCAGTGAGTGCTGTCATTTCTGGTGTATGGAATGCAATCAAATACATTTTGGGGTACAGTATGTGACATAAGTGATTCCTAGGGGTACAGTGAGATTAGGTTATTTTATTTTCCTCATTCTATTGTGTGTATGACAAATTTAATGGAGTAGCGATGGGAGATGGGAGGGGTTAAGCAAAATCTGCATTCCACAACATTTTTTATATCGATCTAGGGGGGAAATATTATAGGTGGGCTGGTCCGGCGTCATTGCCTGGGATGCTTTTTAGTCCCAGTCCGGCCTAAACTTCAGTAATTAGAGAGCCACTCATAGCCTTATGGATTGCACCATACGTGTTTGCCATAAGGACTCCACCCGAACCTGCTGGGGGAGCTCACAGCACTCCCTCAGACCTCCTAGCTGGGTTAGAGGGGGCCGCTTCACTGCAGGGAGAGGAGGGAAGAGAAGGGAAGGTAGGGGAAGGGAAAGGGAAGGCGAGTGAAGAAGGGAGGGAGGGAGGGAGAGGAAGATAGTGGATGAGAGGGAAAATTGGTCCCCCCCACCTTTTGAACCAAAGTTACGCCTCTGAAGATGTGTCTGGTACCCGATTGTTATGTAGCATTTATGTGACTTAATATGAAGTGCTGTTAATTTGCAGCTTTTAAGTCGGTTAACTCAAATTAACATATTGCCTGCAGCAGTGATAACTCTTTATTTTCCTTTCTCAGAGTGGTCCTTATGACAGCTAGTTGTATCATCGTCAGATGCAGGGGCGTTGCTAGATATCCAGATCCCGGACCCTTTGTGTTAAGTTTTTCTCAGTAGGGCTGGGTTCACACAGCATTTTTCACGGCACATCGTGAACTGCATGTATTTTTACAGAGAAAAAAACGTATGTTCCTGTCAATTTTATGCGTATTCCACATAGATCCTGTCCATCACCTCAGCAGTTACTGTTCAATGAAAATCAGCCCTGACAAATTTGCTTTTTCAAAAGAGCTCACCTACGTATCACAGTGTAATATCTTATAAGTAACAGTCACCAAGTAATACACCTATACGTGGAGCAAATATACCATATGAATCATTGTTACAAAAAAAAACAAAAAACTCCTACAATACCACGACCCAAAACTGTTACTATTTAAGGATCAAATAATACTGCCAGACAGTGTCGGACTGGTGTGCCCAGGGCACACAGGTGAAGTTGACTCTAGGGGCCCACCAATTGAGTTTCCGTGGGCCCACCGGTGGAGTTTATTTTAGGGGCCCCCCCTCAATTTATGGTATCACATAGATCCTGTCCATACTCAGCAGTTACTGTTCAATGAAATCAGCCTGACAAATTTGTTTTTCAAGCGCTCACTACGTATACAGTGTAATATCTTATAAGTAACAGTCACCAAGTAATACACTATACGTGGCAGCTAAAAATTATGAATCATTGTTACAAAAAAAAACAAAAAACTCCAACAATACCAAGACCCAAAACTGTTACTATTTAAGGATCAAATAATACTGCCAGACCATGGCCAAATGCAACCACCACATGTGACTATCAGTTGTACACAGACTCTGAAGATGTATATTAATGCCATACAGTGACCATACAGTGGTAGAAAATAGTTGTATGTAGGTGTTCTGAAAAAATATAAGTGATTACACTGAAGTTACATTTAGTGACTTACAGGAGAAGTCTTTTCTGATCGGAGTCGTTCACTTTCCCTTCTCTTCTCCATGCGGCCCAGACCACCATGATGACTTCTCCTGGCCATTACTCGTCTCTGCAGAATTTACCACACAAACATTTACCTAGGAGGGTTTATATAACTCCCTTCTTATAGGAGATTTATACAGGAAAGCATGGTGACGCCCCATCCCCACAGCAACTGGCTTTTCTATGGTAGAATGGGAATGGGAGTTCATTTATAGGCCCCTATTAGGTAGTTTATAGGCAGGTAATATGGCCCCCAGTATATAGCTAGTTTGAGTGACCTTTGTGTCTTAAAATAATGATGGACACTGCTGTTTCTCTTTACTTAGTCGAATGGTTCTACCATAATGTAGTACTTGACTAGGACTGAACACTGAATAGAACTACATGCCAATTCTACCTGTAGAGAACACACCTAATGGTCTCAACTAGTGTTGAGTGAACAGTAAAAAATTCTAGTTCGATTAGAACCTCAAACTTTTGCGAGTTTGTTTTGAAGTTCTATTCGAACTCGAACTTCGAACCCCAACAAAGTCAATGGGAGAAGATGTTCAGGTTAATTTTGATACCTATACAGGTAAGGAGAAGCTGGAATTGCCATCCATAACAGTAAACTGGATATGTGGAACAACTTAGTAAAGAAAATTTGGCTCTAAGAGTGACAGAAAAAAATTGAGAGGCGAAATTATTTCATTCCTTTCAATGGCTAACTGAAAAGATGAGGACAGCTTGCAAGCAGGGGCATAGCTATAGGAGGTGCAGCGGTAGATGCTACAGGACTTTGCATCCTGAGGGGGCCCAAAAGCTCCTTTGACACATAGGAGATTTGGAGACAGTGAACCCCCAAATTACTGAACCCCCAAAAGTGCAAAAACGGAACTTTTGTGCACTGAGTATGATTTAGCAAATCCAAGCACTCTGTATAATATATATATATCCATGTAAATGAGAGTTAGGCATTATGTGTGCCTACAAATGTCACCAAATAACAGCTTCTGGATGTGGGAAAGATGCAGCCAGCAATACCAAACTCCCTAACTATTGATGTCTATAGAGAGGAAAATGCAATCTAACTAAAAGCAGTCTGTACAGTACAGAGAGTAAGCTGAAAATGGCGTTCACAAGACAATACAGTGAAATATATATAACATGGTCATGTTATTTTAGCAGCCAATGAGAGGCCTACACCTCAGCAATGACGTTATTGACACTTCTCTGTGCTCTGCACTGATTGGATAGCCACCAGAAGTGCAGAAAGGTGATTGGATGACCACCAAAAGTGCAGAAAGCCGCTGAAAACTAAATTGAAAATGGCGCGTCGAACTAGAACTGTACTCAAACGAACGGTAAAATGTTCGGTTTGAGTTATAAACATTCGAGAAGTTCTACTAGAACTTAACTTTTCTAGAACAGTTCGATCTACACTAGTATAGATAAATGCGACTTTTTGATCACTTTTTATTCCAATTTTTTAGGGATATGTAATGACCAAAAACCACAAGTTTGGTGTTTGGAATTTTTCTTCTATGGTGTACAGCATAATGGATAAATGATGTTATTGTTTAATAGATCAGACTTTTACAGACATGGCAATAACTATTATGTGTAACTTTTTTTTTTTTGTAAATTGGCAAAAGTGGAAGGGTTTAAACTTTAATATTTATCTATTTTTATTTTTATTTTTTTCACTTTAATATTAATACTAATACTTAGTCTCCCTAGGGTACTTGACCACTAGGGGGCAGAATGCCTTCCCCTATTGTACTGCTGTATATAGGATTTTCATTCATTCACTACCTATTACACCCTGTAATAGTTGTATGTAAACGGCAGCTGTGGAAGCCTGCACAGCGTCTAAAGTGTTAACAGCAGGGGCGGAGCAGACTCCATCACTGCTGTTAGCCACGGCCGCTGGCTGTACTAATCAGCCAGCCGCATGTCATCACTGTACAGCGCTCTCTCGAGTCAGCAGGAGCCTGGAGAGGAGCGATGCTGTGGTAAGACAGCAGCGAGGTTTAACCCCTAAAATACTACTGACGGCTACCTGCAGCATCGCTCTTCTTCACCCTCCTGCCGGCCTGAGAGAGCACATTTGGATTTATCCTCATTTTCCTCCAAATTTTTTGGGGAAAAGTGTGTCTTATAGTTTGAAAAAACGGTAGATAATCTTATGCTACTAAAAGAAGCATCAGGAGAAATGTTTTTAAGTGTATTTAGCCTCTTGGTGGGCCTCTCTAACTCTGTGTTCAGTCACTGCCATCTTTTTACATTCCTATTTCATAAAGCTGCAACCTGATCTCTCAATAAAGCTGTTAATCTGTCTTCATCACTGTTTCACTGGAGATTATTTTTTTTTTTAAAGCAGCGAGTTAAGCAAGTAAAGGGTAATTGAGGTGTCTGAAACATTTTATGACAATAATATTATACATTATAAAGTTTATTAAATAGACATTAGCACTGCTGATTTATGGAAGCAAAATGAAATATCTACTAAATTTTAAATGTTATTCTTTTATTACAATGGATTTCAATTTATATGGATTGTACTGATTTTCTATCTGTGGATTTTATTCTATGCTATTGTTAGGAGTGTCCGGGGTAAGTCAACCAAGACAAAAGAACAAATAGTGAGCCCTAAGGCTCCCCCAATGCTGTCCCTGCCTACTTGCCTGTCCAGCATTAGATGTTCAGCGGCAACTGGGCGACAGTTCCTACGCTGGTTGAGTGCACACAGAAGATGGACAAGACGTACAAACAGAAAAGAGTAGTCAGGCAGACTGGGTCAAAGGCCTGAATGGGGAAGAGGTATCAAAAACGTGAGGCGAGAGAGAAGTCAGAGGACAAGCAATAGATCAAGGAACCAAGCAGAACAAACTAAGATACACACAACAGGTCAAGAAAAGTCTATCACCAGCAAGGGTGGTCATTCAGGAGAAGTAATAATAGGAAGCCAGGGACCCGGTCCAGAATGTGATTAGACCGGCTCCCTAGCATCCTGGACAGAGACTAGTGGTGGAGATGTCTGTTAATCGTCACATACTGATTAAACCGTTCCGCCCAGAACAGAAACAACAGATGGGTATGTCAAGAAACAACTTAACACAGTAGAGAGTCTAGGGCTGAGTTCAGACTGAGATGCATGCAGAGCTTAATAGTGTATCCCCTGCCGTATGCTGTGGAGGGAGGATGTCGCAGAGGCCCCAATAGGCACAGATGTGACAGCTATGTTATGCTATGACCAACAGCATCACTAGGATTAAAAGATTTCCCTGATCCTGGGCATTACCATGTGAGTGGGGGTCTCACAGATAATAAGTGAGCTGTAGAAAACAGGAAATGTCCACCTGGGATGTGTATTCTAGTGGATAGAGTGACAATTGGAATATTTTAGGATTTTTTTTTATATTAACAGTCATATACAAAAAAATACTTTTTTTTCTTTTCTTTTTTTTCTTTTTTTGACCTTGAATTGTGATATAGAAGACATTTAATGGCTTATACTTGGAGAGTTGCACTGATGTTCATGAATAAAGATATATTCCTGTTAATTGCATCAAGCAGTGATGTAGATTTTCTACACAATAAAATAAATATTACCAAAAATGTTTAAACAATCAGCCTTCTTGCTTTTTACCATGTCCAAGTCAGCCCCATTTTTCCCCCCTGTCTTTTTTTTGTTTCCACTTCTGTGGAAGCAAAAAGTTATTAGCCAATCAGTGGCTTCAGTGGTCACGTGCCATTCCTTTGAATATCTGGTAGGGGGGCTTTTAAAGACATGTTTGTAACATCTTTAGGGTTTTTATATAGGGGAACTAATTTTTTTTATTTAGTTATTGAAAGTGAATCAGAAAAGGGATAATCTTTATATTGAGCTGCCTTAATGTTAATGCATTTTATTAGTTATCTAAGACATGAAGTCATAGATTTAAGTTTCACATGCTTTTTGTAAAAATTTTTGCAAAAGTATATTTAAGCCAAATGATTTTTAAGCATATGAAGCTGTATTAAGTTGATAAGTGTACTATAGATTTTGTATTGGTGTAAAGCACCGCTACCCCATTAAGTTAAATAGATTTTCTTTATGTGTAGGTGGAATTGGGGATCATAAACCCTGCTTTTTAAAAGTTAAAGGTTAGCAATCCTTATTGGCCTTCAATTTACAAATACAGGAGTTGTAATGCATGCTGTTCAGATTAAAATTTAGCGGTTTAAAATATTTTTGCTTGGAAAAAAACAGGTAGAGAGCATTCTTAAAAATAATTTTTACTTAATCCCTGAAGTGCGTAGTTTTTTACAAACAGTTTTCTTTTCTTTTACTATACTTAAATAATTCTATCCCCCAAAGGGGGTCATGTTTATGGGCTTTAAAATGAACTTTACTGGTGTGTTACATATTCGCCCTTTTAAAGGAGAATTGAAAAGGATTAAAATAATAAAAATCTTTATTTATATGCGCCAAATATTCCCAGAAATTTAAAATTTGAGGTATAAGTACGACAGGGAGAACAAAACATTTCACCATAAAAAGTATTAAGATCGACCGAGGTATGAGGGCCCTGCTCCCAAGAGCTTAGAATCTTTAGGGTGTTTGAGTGGACAAAGGGTGAGAAGTGCTCAGTTTAAATGGTCCCGCCATGTTTCATAATTATGGGGTAGGTACACAAAAAGTGGATGAACTGCCAGCCCCAAATATTACAATAAGTGCCGTGAAAGCCCAAGCGGAAGTGATGAAAGTATACAGAAAATAGGGGGTTAGATTAGGGATCTTGGTAACCGCCTAAGAAAATGAGGGGTTTTTAGAGCGCTCTTGAAGCTTGAAGGTTGGTGTGGTGATCACTGGGGAAACAGTTTTAGAGAACGGAGAGCACGTGCAAAATTTGGGGGAGGGTGGGTGGTTTGGATGGGAGGTTGTAATTTCGATATATCGAGCGCAGAGAGCGGGTGGGTGGTAGACAGGATGAGGGGAGATATAGGGGGGAGGGGCACAAGGAGGCTTTATGGGTAGAATGATGAGTTTATGGTATCCTGTATGAATAGGCAACCAGTGCAGTGATGACCAGGGTGGGCATCAGTTAAAACGGCTGGGGGAAAGACAGCTGGCTGTGCTAGGATAGATTGGAGAGGGGGAGTTTCAGAGAGGGAGACAAAAGAGGGAGTTACAATTTGAAGAGAAAGAAAAGAAAACAGTAAAAGTTGGGTGGATCCCAGGGGAAAAGGAGGATTCTGGGGAGTTTTGGGTGCGGTGACAGGGGGGCAAAGGGTTGGAGTGGGGGAAAGGGCATCAGAAAGTATAAAACCCCCAAAAACAGGGGGTGTGCCCGGAGTTATGGTGGTGCCCCCCCTGAAAAGAAAAAAGGGATGGGGGGTTGGTTGTAAAAAAAGGTGGGGGGTGCTAGAAGTTCGTTTTGTTGGGTTTAGTTTGGATAGAGAGAGGACATGTGTCAGAGACAGGGAAGACAGTCCTGGGTTTTATGCGGCGGAAGTGATGTTTCGGGAAAAAGGGTATGTTGAGTGTATAGCGTGAGATGGGCTGGAAGCCAAAATTTCTGTGGTTTGTCAAATTGGGGCTGTGTAGATTGAGAAGAGGAGAGACCCAGAACGGATCCCCGAAAAACCCAACTGTGGGAGGAGAGAGGAGGGGGTAGAACCGAAATTGACATGAAGGAGCGGTCAAGGGTAGGGGTGAGACCCCAAAAAAGAGCGGGAGTCCGGATGCGATGGATGAAGCTGAGGGGAGATGGGATAAAGTGTCAAAGCTGCGAGAGATCCGGGGAAGCAACAATGAGTAGTTCCCCGAGATTTTTCTGTAGGAGATAATTGAAATTTTGTAGAGCGTTTCGTGGAGTGTAAAGGTCGAAAAATGATTGCAGGGTCAAGGAGGGTTTGCAGGAGATAGCGGGTTAGGCGAGAGTAGCCCCGTGTTCCCGGAGTTTAGAGAGAGGGTAGGTTAGAGACCCCGGGCGGTAGTTGGAGCACAGGACGGGTCCGGGTGGGCCTTTTTAGTAAAAGGGTTTTAACGCGTGTTTTAAAAACAGATGGGGAAAAATCCCGTGGAGAGAGAAGGGTTGAAGATTGAAGTTTGTGGGAGGAAAGGTGGGGAAATAGACTGGACAAAGGGGGGA